>NW_019104835.1:98265-108342 GCF_001995035.1 Momordica charantia | reverse complement strand
TTTCCGGATGGGCATCCCCTCGACGAACATGAGGACTACCTCTTCTCCGCTGAGGAGGATACTTCTTCGGAGGAGGAGGATTACCTTCTCTCCAATGGTGCGTATCCCTCAGCCGATGAGGAAGACACGAAAGAGGATGGGGCGGAGGATGGGCCTAGTGAAGGTGAGGAGGGCAAACCTTCGAGCGTAGTTGCTAATGTTTTGGAGTCTGGTGTTCCCTCTTCCTGGGCTGTTCAGACCTTATGCAACTGAGTAGGAACGAATTTGTTGTGCAAGTCTGTGAACTTGAATGAGACCTCCTCAAGATGTGGGAAGAGTTCGCTAATGCTGAGAACGGTCGTCGCTTTTCTATGAAACGGTTCGAGAGGTCCTCTGAAGGATGGAGGAAGGAGAGCAGGCTTACCAGTTCTTATTCCGTAGGGTGAGGCATCTGGAGCGGAGGATGGTGCGAAATGCCCCCGTGCGTTGATCCAACGCTGCCCTATATTTGTCTTTCTTTTTTTGCATGTGTAGTGGCAGTAATGCCGCCTTTTGTTTTGTAACGGGATTCTAAGGCCCCACAATCCCTTTCATTTTATCAATAAATTCTACTCCTGCTTTCTTACTTTACTTTACTTACACTTTTAGGCTTTTGTGCGAAAGGACGTTTTTACCTTGGATGACCCTTTTCCTCTGGCTATAAAAAGGGAGAGGGGGAGGAGAGAGTGTCTTTACCCCATTTCACTTTCTTCCCTTCACTCCCCACTTTGTCTTTCTTGCCATGGAGATTTTTCCCAGGCCACCGTGACCTCAAGGAGCGTGTCCACCGTCCCCTCTTGATTTGATCAAACTTTCACGACTGCAAGTTCCCCGGCTCCGAGCGCGTGCGTACGGCGGCCAGCAAATGGGCCCGCCCCGTGTGGCATCATTTCAAGAGAATGAAGTCCGCTCTTCACCAAATGAAGATTCTGGTTTTTGACTTGGAAAGAAGGACTGGTTTCCCATAGATTTGGGATTTCGAGAGTTTCTACACCTTATTTTTCACCTCATTTCCTTCTATGTACTTTTTAGTATCGCCAAGGGCGACGCATGTAACTTGTACTACCGATTAAATGAATAAAGCTGAAACTCTCGCCATATTTTCATGTTTGATAGTTCTTTGCGATTTTTTTTGTTTCTTCTTGTTTTGTCGTTGTTTTTTCCTACCATACGTCTTTGTACCGCTCACACGTGTCCAGGGCGTCCACACGTGGGGTTCCTTCACGGGCGGTAGGTTGGCGTTCTATCAAAGGGACACGTGGCGCGAGGGTATGAACCGGCTCACACGCTCGCTTCGTCGTTGGGACATTAATTTGTCCGTACGATGCTTCCTCTTCCCAAGGCCATGCTTCATTAATGCTCCTTTGATTAACGCCTTTAATGCAACTCATGGCCTTCTTTCTTGGGTAGATGATGGTGCCTTTATAAAGCCAACCGCCTCCTTTTCTTCCTCTCACTTCTAGTGATGGGGCGGAAACGGAAGCTTTCTTCTAATGAGGATGTTCCTCGTGGCAGTGATGGCTTTCCCCTTGGCCAAGACTAGTTAGCCTCCAAGATCGTAAGGCTGCGGCACGTGCTTGCCGATATGAAGAGTTTTGCTCATAGCCAGGCTAACCAGACTAACTTCTTCTATAAGGTCAATTCCATATTTGACATGAAGAAGGTAGAACTGGACGTAGAGATCGAGTTTCTTCGTGCTGACAATCAGACTCTTCCTGATCACATGGCTATCCTAGGACATGCTCTGTTGGCCAGCCTTTACGATCGCTAAAGGAACAAGCACTGACGCCGACCTGTCCGAAGCGCTCGAAGGGCACTCCTTCGATCGGAACCTTTTGTTGCGTCCACACAATCGTGTTGACAACACGTGCAAGTATACATGAAATTGCCGATTGTAGCACGGAACGAGGTCGAATCCACAGGGACTTTGGTATATTCTAAACTATGGTCGCAGATACCAAAAATATAAAAAGAAGAAAATATAGATGATTTTGCTGAAAGTAAAATAAAATATCATAAACAAGCAGTAAATGATCTCAAGAGCAGACACACTTCACAATGCTAATAATAGAAATAAGTTACAGCACAGAACAGCGAAAAATGGGGCATAACAGATATGGGAAAATGGGGGAGACTTAACATACTTTCACTTACTTTTCAACCTACCCTATAGCAAGATAACATTCATTAGTGTTCAACTCGACATGGTTCCTTCCCGAGACACCCAAACATGGATACCTACAATTCTCGTTGCTCAGTTTCCAAGCAATATACACAAGTTCTAAGCATGATTAGGGGACCTCATTCATGAGTATCCACAAATTATTATAGAAAAGTACTAATCACAAATAGAGCAAGTCAGCAACCCGTAACCCTTCCCTGGTCAATACAGACGCTAGCATACAGAACAGAGTGGCCAACAATGTTAAGTAAGATTTAAGAAATAAAAACAGCTCTATTTAAAAATAAACAAAATCAGCTAGAGGTTTGGTTGCTTATCAGCTACAGCATGTAAATCTCCCCCAAAATTGGGTTTAATCATGGAGAAAGAAGAAAATACAATGGGTAAAGGAAGAAGACAACTCATCTCAAGGAAATAGTAAAAAAAAACCAAGAAAGAACATGACAGCTTGATGCAGCAGTCGAATATCTTCCTCTGTCGTCAACTTTCTCGCCCGAAAATGGAGAGATTCCTCCTCTTCGTCGTTTCAGCTCTCAAAAGTGTGTCTCCATTGGGATCTATGTGTCGCGGCTAGGGCAAAACGTCCCTTTTATATTGGGTCCCGTTTTTAGGGCACCCATCTGAAGATTGTACTGACATGATAAATTTTCGTGTTTGGCTGTTACTACGCAGTAATTCCATGCTCCCACGTCACGCCACTCCAGCTTTCGTCTGCTCTGTCTTGCTAATGTATCATCCACTCTTCTCTGGGCTCAGCACTCTCTTCATGCTTTGTTTTCTTTTTCAAAACCTGTGCTATAACAACCCCGAATTTCAACAATTATTTTGAGGTAACACTATCAAACTCCCTGTTCAACCCCTCTCCAAAAGAAAACATAAAACAACATATTGTAAAGACAAACGTGGAGGTTAATACTTCAGCCATTTCCTAAAAGAAAATATGTCTGCCTCAATGGCTAATAAATCCATAAAGAGAGGAACATTCAATTGTCCAACAAACCTTAATTAAATAAAAAATTCAAATAAGTAAAATGGCGGTTCATCTGGAAAATCGTTCAACGCGTCAAAACAACAATAACTAGTTCACTACTAACAACAATTCCCTAATGCTCCCAACAATCAAAATTATAACCCAATATCTTAGACAAAAGTATGCAGCCTAATGGTCCTCCCTCGGTCAAACCTCGTCCACGTCATCACCACAGCCAAGGATTCGATCTACACCTGAAACAATTAAGTTAGAGGGGGAGTGACTATATAAAATACTCCTAAGTAACCCTCACTAACTATTCACAAACATCATGCATCCTAACCACACTAATCATAAAAGTAAAACGATAACTAGAAATCAAGCATCGAGGGTCATAACAGTCAAATCAACACACGCGCACAAGCACCCGAAATATCAAGACTCACGCCACTCCGGCCATAAGGCTCGCTGATCTCTAACTCCTTGAAGTTGCTTCTACCCAACACACTAAGTTAGTCCTCTAAGTTTAACTCTTCGAGCGTATCGGCTCTTGACATTTATCCCCAAGACCCCAATACTCCTCTACAGAAGCTTGGCGTTCAACCTTGACATTTATCCCCAAGGCCTTGAAGTGTAACTTCTAACCCAGTGCCATGTTAGTCCTCCAAGTCTAACTGTTTGAATCGCATCGGCCCTTGCCATTTAGCCCCAATGTCCCGACACTCCTCTACAAAAGCTTGGTGTTCGACCTTGCCATTTATCCCTAAGGCCTTGAACTGTGCATCGGCCCTTGAAATTTATCTCCAAGACCCCGATTACTACTCAACCTATTGGTCCTTGACCGCCACCACGTCAGGACCCAACACTCATCACCAAAAGACTCATCATGCCGACCCCCGACCTTTTGTACCCGGAGCCTCGACACTCATCTCTATCAAGACTGGTCTATCGACCTCTGACCCTTTGTACCCGGAGCCTCGACACCCACTAGTGACGTGATAATAACCAAATTCTACATTTCACTCCCTATCCCAGCCGAGACTAAAGTACTACTTCTGAATCAAGCAACCATAACAGTTTTCCACACTAAGCCGTCCAACAGGACATCAATGCGTTAAAATCTCAAAGACACACAACTTGACAATGTTCAGAATATTCCCACCAAAGTGTACCCCAAACATAATAGTCCAAGCCAAGAGATAACATGCATTTCATGGTCACAAGCCTCAACAACCAAATCCTAGTATTTTCTACACCATAAGAAATATAAGAGTAACGAAATATAAAAGTAACTATTCTCGTGATCTAGGATCCCCTTACAAGTAAAACTACAACAAGAATGCCCAACTAATCCATACAACATTTCTCCTCACTCTCTACTATGCACGGCTACAACGAGAGTGTCCAAACCTATCATAAAAATAAATTTCAGCACCCTATATTATGAAGAACTGCATCATGAGGGTGCAACCACATCACACACTAATTTTCAACGCATAATATAAAAGTAATCATTTAACCTCAAAACAAACTTTCAGAACGAATGCAACCATCAATAACATCTATGAGCCCTCAAACTATGGCCTACAATTTTTTTACATACATGAGATGCACAAATATAATAAAGTTGAATAAGAAAACCATTTCAATAGCACCCATTAACATACACTCGCCCATTGGTGCTACTTACACACTGCTATCAAGAGACAAAAACAACAATTAAAACAAAAATTCCAGCCATCGAAATCGGTTATAAGGTGTTTTTAATGGTTCGTTACCACCAAAATCGACTTCGTACAGGCGTGGGTAACTTAGATCTAACTCGATGGGGTGTGGGTTGCATAGATTGGGCTTTGAACGGACGTGGGTAGTCCCCAAACAATAAGAAAAGCTACTGTTTGCATTTCCTGCAGCAGGGAGACACGACAACTAGTACCGATATCATTGTGCACTGTGCGAAAACTCGTACCCAAGGTTGTTGGCCACCAAAGGACGTCGAGCTCGACTGTTCAGACGTCGAGCCGCTGAAAAACGCTCCAAAATGTCGCAAGTCTTCTGCACTTGCTGTTGTCACGAACGGGTCTGTCGCATCTGCTGCTGCCACGAGTGGGAACCGTTGTGCCGTCTCTGGCGTGAGGTCGTCGGAGGGTGGGTTCGACGTGGAGAAAGCCAGTAGTGGTCGTGAGGTAGGACAAGAGGTGAGACATTTTTGTTTTCTTGAGGGGGGCAAACACGTGAAGGAGGGGGAAAAACATGGCCTAGGTTTCTTTTATCCTTTTTTTAATTCTCTTGATTTTCCTCAATATTTTCCAACCCTAAAAACCCAATTTACCCAAGGATGGGCTCATAGGTTGGAGTAAACAAATCTCTAAGTCTCGTAACTCATTGCTCAATAAAACGAGACCCCAACCGAACACACCACAACTATTTGAGTTTAACAAAATCACGACACTTCAAAAATTATATAATTTAATAAATAAATAAAGCAAGGTGAAATATTTTTATATGAATTTAAATAAATTTGAGTTAAAATCTCAAGAGTCGAGATTAAATCCAACCAAAATCTCAAGAGTCGAGATTAAATCCAACCTGAGTAACGCGGGGCGTTATATGTGCATTTAAGCAAAAAATAAGAGAATTTAGCACAATTTTTAGTCAAGCATTCAAGACCTGGGACTTTAGCTCGAAGTTCGGTATATAAGATTTTTCATGATGTTTAAGAGCTGAAACCGACACACTTTGACATTTCTTTGTATAAAATCACTGAAATAAACACTAGAATAACTCTCTTTTGGAGAGTTATCACCTTCTTCAACTGAAATGGTTGTTCAGGGGAAGGCTTGCTCGTGTGGCGGTTGTTCGGGCTCTGTCGTATAGTAGTGTTTTGAATTTCTGACTTCAGCGACTTTTTGTACCCGTTCTTCTTGTAGGGTGGTGCTATGACGCGTGATCCTCGTAAAGGATTGTACTTGATGGGTTGAGAGGGGGCACTGCTACCTCAGGATTAGCAGTGACAGGAACCCCATCTACTATTTCCTCGATCCTCACATTCGGTCTTATAGGTGCATTAGGCTGAACTGGTGGATTTATTCTATCCATGTTTGTTGCCACTTGTTGCCCTTATTCTCGTATATTTGTGTTGAAAGTGCACTTTCTTTCGTGGTCTATCAAATACTCTAATCCTTCGTACTCGTTTATGCACCTCACAAAAACACACAATAAAATAAAAATCTGAGAACAAGAAACTCGCTTCAGCACTGTATCTACAAATATCAATGTTAAAATAAGATAGTAAAAATCCCCGACAACGGCGCCAAAAACTTGTTGCGTCCACACAATTGTGCTAACAATATGTACAAGTACATAAGAAATTGTCGGTTGTAGTACGTAACGAGGTCATATCCACAGGGATTTTTGGATAATAATTTAACTATATGTGTAGATACCAACAAAGAAAAGAAATATAAAGAGTTCGATATATGGAAACTATCTAAACGAAATAGAATAACAACAAGACAACAGATGCTTGCAGCAGACACGATTATCGAAGCTGTCGACACGGAAAAGCTCTAACACAGAAAGCGATAATGACGGGTTAATATATATGGAAAATGCGAGGGATATTCAGCATACTTTCACAAGTTATCAACCTACCCTCTTGCTTACTAACATCTATTAATGCCCAGCTCAACTCGGTTCCCTTCTGAGACACCTCAAACATGAGTAAGTACAACTTCCGTTGCTAAATACCAAAGCAAAATAACGCAAGCTCTAGGCAAGATTAAGGGACCTCATTCTTGAGTATCCCTAAAGCTATAGATAAGTTTTTATCATGAATAAAGCACATCAGCACCCATATGCCCTACCGGGTCAATACAGCAACTGTGGCCAACAATGTCACGCAAGATTGAAGAAATACAAAACAGCTTTATTCAGAAATAGATGTAGCAACTAGAGGTTTAGTATCACATTAGTTACAGGATGTCAATCTCCCCCAAGATGGGGTTTAGCTCATAATGGGCGAAGAAAACAAAGTGGAAGAAAGAAGAATACAACCCATTTCAGGGTAGCAGCAAAAATAAGCAGAGAAGAAGAAGTTGACAGCTCGTCGAAGTAGGTGAGCCTTCTCTTCCCCAGTTAGTTGTCACCCCGGAAATAGAGATATTCCCTTCTCTTATCTTTTCAGCTCTCAAACTTTGTCTCCCTTGGGATCAGTGTGTCTGTCAGCTAGGGCAAAACATCCCTTAAATATTGGGTTCCGTTTTTAGGGCACTCATCTGGAGTTTGTACGAACATGGGTAAATCTAGTGTTTTGACTTTAATTGTGCAGTAACTCCATGCTTCAGCACCGCTTTGCTCCAGCTTTCACATGGTCTATCTGGAAAATGCCCTGACTGCTTTTCTCTGGTTCAACACTGTCTTCCTACTTTAGCTCTTTTTTACAAACTTGTGCAAATGAACCAAAAAAATACGATAATTTATACTGTTTTTGGCCAAAGCTCTTAAGACTAAAGATTTTTAGCTCATAATTCACATTTTAACACCATTCATGCTATTAATGACCTAAAACCGACACACTTTGACATTTCATCAATATTTTCACCCAAATAACCACCAAAATAACTCTCTTTTGGAGAGTTATCACACCCCCAAACTTAGAATCTTGCTTGTCCCCAAGCAAGAGCATGCATTTCAGTTCAGAAAACAAAAGAATACACTGGAAATCTGCACTTCAAACAATCTAGTTTTCTGCCTCAACCTTTCTTTTTTATAAAGAGTGCATAGAACTTTCATACTCTACTAAGTACTTCGGCTGGAGAAAAGAAATGCAAGAACCTTAAGTTTGTTCAAACTCTGGAAGATGCTATTTTTTGCCCAACTCTAGCTTCCTTCTACTTCCCAACCTCAAGTTTAACTTCTCCTAGGCATTCCTTTCTCAAGCCCCTTTCCTAGCCTAAACCTTTAAACCTTGCACTACCAGCTTGGGCTTCTTAACCATGGGCTACCAGGTCTTCCTAATCCTGCAGCCTCTTTATGCTCTAGATGCGGGCTACTAGCCCCTTATTTATTGATGATTTTTTTTAGGGCTGAATTACAAGATTAGAAAGATTCATGGTTCTGTATAATTGCTAATAAAGATGTAAGAACTGAAGGTTCACTCCCCCAAACTTAAAAGGTTGCATTGTCCTCAATGCGACTAAGGACATCTAGAATGTAAAGCTCTAGCATAGCCCCAAACTTAAAGCAAAAGTATTTGAGAAGTATTCGGATGTTCGCTATCAAGATATATATATGATTGTGAGGGGTTACTGCTAACAACTAAGGGGATCTAAAATAAGAGGTTTAGGTTAGCTATACAAAGATAAGTGTTGGCTTTGGTTAAATGACCATTGAAATTCTTCCCTAAGGTAAGCGCTACCTGGGGCTAGTACTACAAGAGGGAGGCTAGGGCATGAGCAAGCAAACATGAATCAGAGGGAGAAAAAAAGAAAGCTAACTACATTAAAAGGCTCCAACATCAACAGTAAAACTGCAAACTTAGCAGGCTCTAGCATAAAAGCTTTTTACAAAAGGCGGGGCAAAAGATAGAAGATGAGAACACATATATTTCCAGAACTTCTAAATTTTATTTAATTGGGGGGGTCATTTTTGTCAATATCAAAAGGATAGGAACTTCCTTTTGTGATTAGCAGAACTTTCTTCTCTCTCTAAAGAGTCGCCTGTGGGCTGATCTTCCTCTTCAGAGCTGCCAGATTGCTCCAGCAATTCCTTCAGTCTGGCCGACACAGCGGATATGGATGGCATTACCGCTTTGATACGCTCCAACACTGCTAGGAAGCTCGCGTCCCTCTTCTTCGTCTTTTCAGCAGAGGCTGACTGCGCCTCTTCTATACGCGAGAGCTACTTCTGTACTTTGGCTAACTGGGCCATTATTTCATTGATGACCACGATTTTCACAGCTCCATGAAGAGCAGGATCTTGGCTCATCAACCGTTCCACCATGCTCTTGTCGATCACCAGCTTGTCCTTGAGGGGCTCTTTGTTACCAAGGATGGGCACATCTCTTTGCAGGTAAAGCTTGGTGATTAGGCTAGGGAAGAACAGGTGGTCAGATCTCTTCATTGCGCATTGGGCGATTTCCCGGTGGATGAGCTGTTTTACATAAATTGATCGACCCTCTAAGATGCATGCCAACAGAAGGACTATGTCCTTTGTAACAGACGAATCATGCATTGTAGGCATAACTCGGCTCTTGACGAAGTAAAGCAAAATGTTGGCTTTGCCGATGAGCTGACCAGACTTCAAGGAGCAGGCACTTTTGTCAGTTACCTGTCAAACAGCACCTTCGATCCCTACTTGCCATAGGGCATGGTAAAGCTCACGCATAGAGGCCTACTGGATCATCTTGTTGAATTTAGCCCGTGGATTGCTTGACAGCTTAAGAAGTTTGTTAATCCGCTTCGGTGTCCAGTCTACCTTCACCTCCTTCACCGTTGTGCATCGCACCCTGTCGGGGTCAAAATTCGCGTAGAATTCCCTCACTAGCTCCGGCAAAATCAGCATATGGGAAGCACAAAAATGCTCCCACTTTATTCGTGCAGCTCCATCCCTCACAAACTAGGGCATCTCCGCATCTAAAAACCCTTTCTCCAAATAAAAGTCCTTGGTCTTAATCACCCTGTAGTTGGCCCTCGCCTCCGGGTCCATGAACTTATAAAAAGCATCTCATCCTGCAGGAACAACGACGATGCGCTTTGTGGAGCCTGAGGTTGGCGGTACCTATGAAACAGACATCACTTGACTAAAGCGCTTCCCCTCAGATGCGGAAGCAGATTTGGTCGATTTCGCTTTGGCAGGGGGCGATAAAGGCGCTTTTGGTGCTTTTTTCTTCTTAGCACGGCTTGGG
>NW_019104835.1:81380-97632 GCF_001995035.1 Momordica charantia | reverse complement strand
TGTTCGCTGGCACCTGTGGCAACACCGTCCGAACATTTTGGAGTCTTTGTTAATCGTGGGCCAATAATATCCTTGTCGTAGGATCATGTTCGCGAGCAGTCAACCGTCCAGGTGGTCCCCACAGTCTCCCTCATGGACTTCGTTGAGCATGTAGTCTGCCTCAGCTGGGCTTACGCATCTGAGTAGCGGGAGCGAGTTCCTCTTTTGTACAGGACCCCATCCCTGAGTAGGTAGTCAGTGCCCTGTCTTCAGAGCCTTCAGGCGATCGCTTGATCTTCCAGCAGTTTACCTATTTCCAGATATTTTTTGATTGGGTCTCTCCAGTCCGAGGTATCTGGCTGGTGATGTCCATCGTCTCTGATTAGATGAGGCTTGATTTTCCCAGTATTTCAACCAAAATCGTCTGAGGCAAGTCAGTCTCGTAGGACGACGTCATACGAGCTAGAGCGTCTGCATTGGCATTTTTCGAGCAAAGGACATGCTCGATGGTGCTCGTCTCGAAGGTGTTCAGTAGTATCAGTAACTTTTTGAGGTACACGACCATTCGGTCGTCTTTGGCTTGATTCTCTCGATTGATTTGATTGACGATTAGCTGGGAGTCACTAATGACGCTAAGATGTTGGCCTCCATTTACTGGGCCAACCTTACCCCAGCGAGCAGCGCCTCGTATTCGGTCTCGTTATTGGAGGTCTAAATCTTAAAACGAAAGGTGTACTCATCGTGGCTTCCGTCTGAACTAGTCAGTAGGACTCCGACTCCACAACCCTAGTTGTTCGCTGAACCGTCCATGTGCAAAGTCCATCGGCCAAGATTGATCCCTTCCTCCGACTGTGCTTGTGTCAGTTCAGCAATGAAATTCGTCGCTGCCTGACCCTTCACCGATACTCGTGGCGCATAATGTATGTCGTACTCGCTCAACTCAATGGCCCATTTCTTGATTCTTCCTAAAACCTCGAGTTTTTGAAATATCTACCAGAGCGGTTGGTTAGTTAGGACCATGAGTCGGTAAGACTCGAAGTAGGGCCGCAATTTCCTTGCCGTGGTGACCAACGCAAAAGCCAGCTTCTCGATCTGGGAGTATCGAGTTTCCACCCCAATCAAAGCCTTACTGGTGTAGTACACGGGGTGTTGCTTTCCAGCTTCTTCCTCGACTATTACTAAGCTGACAACACTCCCTGAAATGGCTAGGTAGAGGTATAGTTCGTCCCTTATGTTTGGCTTGGCCAGGGGGCGAATGCGAGATATTGCTTCAGGTCCTAGAAGGCCCTTTCGCATTCATCAGTCCACTCCAACTTTCCTCCCTTTCTCAGCCTCTTGAAGAAGGGCATGCACTTGTCAGTTTATCCGAAGATGAACCAATTTAGCGTTGCGATCTTTCCGTTCAAGGTCTGAAGTTGTTTCAGATTGTTGGGGCGGACATATTCAGGATGGCTTGAATCTTTTCTGGATTGGCTTCAATCCCTCGCTGATGCACTATGAAGCCGAGGAATTTTCCCGACCTCACTCCAAAGGCACACTTGGTAGGGTTTAGCCTCATGACGTGATGGCGCATGACTTGGAAAGCCTCGGAGAGGCTGTCCTTGTGCTACTCGGCTGTCCAGCTTTTGACCAGCATGTCGTCGACGTACACTTCCATGTTCCTTCCAATCTGCATGGCAAACATCTTGGTCACCATCATTTGATAGGTTGCTCCAGTGTTTTTCAACCAGAAGGGCATGACCTTATAGCAGAACAGTCCCTGCTCGGTAATAAAGGACGTATGCTCCTGGTCGGCTGGATGCATCTTGATCCGGTTGTATCTCGAATAAACATCCAAAAACGTCAATAGCTCATGTCCCGTCGTGGCGTCTACCAGCTGGTCTATTCGCTACAAGGGAAAACTATCCTTTAGGCATGCCTTGTTCAGATTGGTGAAGTCCGCGCACATCCGCCATTTTTCATTAGCCTTCTTGACCAGGACAACGTTGGATAGCCAATTAGGGTAATGGACTTCCCGAATGAAATCAACCTTCAATAGTTTGGCCACTTCTTCTGTCATGGCTACATGACACATCGCATCCATAGTTCGCTTCTTTTGCCTCACCCGCTCCGCATTCGAGTCCACGTTCAACCTGTGCACGGCAACCAAAGGGTCAATTTCGAGCATGTTTTCATGCGACCTAGGCGAATATGTCGACGTTTTTCTTGAGGAACTCGACCAGACACTCCTTCTCGTTACCTGATAGCGAAGCTCCCACAATGGTGGTCTTTTCTGGCCCCAGGACGGGTACAACCTCCAATTCTTCTGTTGAGGGCATACCCTTTTCCTGTTCGATGATTGTGTCAGGGACCTTTATGTTCAGGGCTTCCTTGAGAGCTACCCCGATCGTGGAGGAGCCAGGTTTGGATTCGGCTACCGGAGCGTGGATGGCACCCACCATTTTTGGTTCCTTCATAATAGTGGTGTAACACTCCCGCGAGGCTCGCTGCTGTCCACCCAGTGTCCCCATCCTGTTGGAGGTTGGAAATTTCATGGTTTGTGATTGGTGGATGGAACAACTCTGAAGTGGTGTATATGGTCTTCCAAATATGGCGTTGTAGGCTAGGGGACCGTCGATTACCACGAACTCATCGATTCGAGTGACAACCTCTTTTCCCTCCTCCAAGGTTAGGGGCAGTTCGATGCTTACTTCAGGATGTACCCGTTTACCGAAAAAGCCAACAAGTGTCGACGTACACCTTTTGAGCTTTGTCACGTCCCACCCAAGTGTGTATAGTACCGCTAAAGGCAGAATGTTTGTCGAGCTCCCTCCGTCCACCGGCACCCGATGCGTGGGCACACGGTCGATCCCTACGACGCCACAAGAGCGTCGTTGTGCGGCTGAGCTGGGCGTTCACCTTTACTTCTGTGAAGGTTACTACCAGTCCAGGGTCGGCCAATTTTACGGCTAAAACCTCCGACGTCCCGAGTTTCCCTCTAGCCTGTCAGGCTAGGGCCTTCCTGTTGCGCCTCAGCTTAATAGCTAGAGGGTAAGTGCAAGTGTACACTGTCACAAGTAATAATCTGGAAATATTCCAAGTTTGTCTAAACAGGGACTAGTTTTCTTTAAAAACTGATTTTGTAAATTGCTTGAGTGAACAATCGGGTTTGAGATAAAAATCGGTGAAATTGTTGGGAATACGAATTAAAAACACAAAGATTAAAAAGTCAACCCCCTACTAAGATTTAGTTCTAAAAGATGAATTACACCTATCAAATGTGCCCGTAATTATGCTTGATTTATGCAAACGGGTTCAACTCCTATTCCATACCGCTTTTGGTTTGTTTAAAAGCTTAGGCTGGTGTTTACATATGTCTATGCAACTCTATAATCATAAATAAATCAAGTTCCAACTTACGTTTAACGGTCAAGAGTCTATGTCTAGGATCTTGTTTTAGTTCTTATTTCTAAGTAACTTCCCATTTTACCTTGATGAGATCCGTTTGACTCTAACCTTTTCAGAATTAAATTCAAACTAATGTGATTTAAACAAGTGGCGAACAAGAAATCAACTGGATGAATTAGATCAATCAAGATAAGCAAAAGAAAGCGTAATACGTCGTGCTCACTGATAGATGTAATTTAAAATAAATGAACTAAACCATTCGTGGGAGGGTTGAAGAAACAATTTACCTACTCATGGAATTGAAAGAAATTAAAACACAATAGAATATAACAAAGAATGCATTTGAATTAGAATTGGAAAGAAAATACAAAATGGAACAAATTGAATTGCAATAAAATAAACAAGAGTAATTGCAGAAAAATAATTGAAAAACAAAACTTAAATAAAAACTATAAAACTAAAATTAACAACAAAGTAGAAAGGAAAACAAAAGCATGAAAATGAGATGTCTTGAAGTGATGCTTGGAAGCTCCTTTTATAGGCCATAGAGGTAACAAGATGTTAAGAAATACATGGGAGGTTGGAATCAAATGAGGTTGTAGAGACTTTAGGAACTAATAACAAATCTTGGACCAACTACTTGGTCAAAAGTTGTTATTCCCGTTTTGACAATCTAGGCATCAAATGTGGTTGAAGCGTTGTGAAGCTGGAACTTTCAAAGTAGTTTGGCTGGCTCATTCCTCTAGTAAACTAGAAATTTTGGTCCTGCAATGTGTCTGACGCATTGTGATCATCAATCTTCACTTTTTCTTACAAATTAAGCATATTTACACAAATTAGCTTTCATTTACCTATAACTGAATTCCAAAGTCCTTAATCACAAATTATGCACATTTTTTCTAAATTATATGCATGAACATACATATTTCATCCCAAATAATCGTCAACTAAGCATGCAAACCTACATTTTTTAGCCTTTAGTCAAGGCTTATCACTTCCGCTTATTGCCAAACTCCCTCCCGACCAGTCCTCCACTGATAGTTAGGATAGCCGGTTGGCGGTTGTCTTTTTTTGGGGACTTTGGTTTCGACTGTGCCTTGCCTTCGTTATACTTTCGCCTACAGCGCCCCGATTCCGAGCCTTCACCAACGAATTTCTTCAAGTATGCCCTTCGGACCAGGGACTCGACTTGATCTTGAGGTCTCTGCAGTCGGCGATGTTGTGCCCGTGGTCTCGATGAAACTTGCAATATTTGCTCCTATCCTTCTTGGCGCCGTCGCTCCAGGAGCGTTTCGGCCATTGCAGTAGGTTGTCGACAGGGGTCCCGTTGATTCGGGCAATTACCTGATGCATAGGGATGCAAGTGGCAGTGTACTTCTCGTATCACTGTGGTTGGTCGGTTCTAGAGTCCGACCGGGACCCACTGGACTCTCTTTTCATAGCCGACTTTTCCATTAATTTCCCTTTGTCGTACGGCTTTTTGTCTAAGGATTGGGCCGCCAGCATTTCCTCCCTCGCTATGTGCCTGTTAATCCTAGCCGTGAGCTCAGTCATGGACCTAGCGAGGTACTCGCTGAGTGAACGCACAAGCTTTCTTTCTCTGATACTCTGAGAGAGTGCCCACGGGGCTACGCTTTCGTTGCAGTTGGATACTCGGAGCCTCTCGTTCGAGAAACGTGCGACATATGCTTTCATGTTCTCGCCCGGCTTCTGTTTGATCGAGGATAAATGGACTTTCGTTCGCCTGTTGGTATAGGAATAATGGAACTGGTCCACAAACTTACTCGCTAGATCCTGGTAGCTTTCAACCGAATGCGGGGGCAAGTCCTGGAACCATTGTCGAGCAAGATCGATGAGGGTCCTAGAGAAGCCTCTACATTGTCCAGCGTCATTGTACCCAGCCTGTCGTATCGCATCATGATACAATGTGGTGTGGTCCACGGGGTCTATCGATCCGTCGTATTTGTCCAGGTGTGGCCCTTTGAAGCCTTTAGGCATATCCACGGCTAAGATGCTAGCTGTGAAGGGCTCTTAGGCGATCTTGGAGGGTTCATATTGTGTGGTGGGGCCGATGCCCCCAACTCCGAGTTCATTCTTTACCTGGTTGAAAATCTCCTCCTTGACCCAATCTAGATCTTTTCGGACGAGCCCGGTTCGGGACCCGCTAGGCCTGCTTGACGTCTCATGCTTGTCTCTGATTCCAGATGAGGGATCGTCGGGCCACGTCTTGAGTGGCTCCTGGTGAGCTTATCCCGAAGTTCTCTCGACCCTTCAAGAATTCCTAGTGACGTCGAGGGGTCTCCTTCCCCAACTTCCCACTACATTGTGGCCCGGAGCTCCCCTTCAGTAATTCCACCTTCGAACGTGCTCCCATTCGAGAGGGGGAAGGCGTCTCGGGATCGGCCGCCTAGGATGATTTTGATCAGCTACCCCACCTGAAAGGTCATTTGGGCATGGGTTGCTCTCATCTCATTACGAAACCCAACACTTTTCTGGTGGGGGTGCCCCACCTTTCTTTTCCCAAATGCCCCATCGAACGAAGCGAGTTAACGGTGTCCCGAGTCCCTCTTACCTTTTGAGGGGCAGGGGGAGTCAGGATAGGTTTGTCGATAGCTTTGTCGTGTCGACATTCTTCGTCGATGGGGTTCTCATAGGATGACTCTTTGTCGGAGGTCATCCCGACAGTGACTTAGTGCGAATAACTAGTTTTTATTTTAGGCTTGACAACATCGTCCCCACAAATGGTGTCAACTATTGATGGCGAATTTTGCCAGAGGGCTACGTGGTTCTCGGACGAGCAATCCGGCTTTGAATCCACTTGACCTTAAACCAAAGAACTCGACGCTGGTGCGGTGTCCTATGTAATCCACTTTGACGCTCAAGTTAGTAATCGGAATAGAATTATGAATAAGACACTAGAAATATTAGTGACAGGCTTTTCACTTGGTGAGGATGATCGTCCTTCTTTTATAGCCAGGCAGGCCAACCAGGAAGGACGATGCTTGGAGGTGGCAAGGACGTCGCACACTGTACAATTGGACAGAAGAAGGCGCGTTCCCAGTAGCAGCAGGGTAGTTCCGCTGCCTGCACCTTCTGGACATGTCGCTCAGGGCCGCAA
Organism: Momordica charantia; assembly: GCF_001995035.1. The sequence goes on along the minus strand of NW_019104835.1, from coordinate 91,148 downwards.
GATGCGTCCGTCGTACCGCCAACACGCATCGCCAGTTGTCGTCTCGTACGGGGCGTAACTGTTTACAGTCTTTCGTGTCCCCTGAGCAGGCACGTTCTTTGTTCGGCGACATCCCTTCTAAGAAGGTGGTTCTCAGTGGGTCACGCTTGAGGAGGGACGAACGCGTGTCCTGTTCGGACGCTACCAATAACATGTACTATATATTCATAACCAAAATTCATAAAGTAAACATAAATCTAAAAAAGTTAAACATAATCCAACATTAATCAATCTATGTCCAAAATTAATTTAATACAATCCAAACAAATTTGTAACACATTACAAAATTTATATCTAAAACTAATTTAATATAATTTAAATAATCCATAACAAAAAAAAGTATATAAAAACATTAAACTACCAAACAGTACACCTACGGACATAACATATTTCTTAAAAAAAAACATGGGTAAAGGAGCAAGAAAGACATATACAAACAAAAGAAAAAAAAAGCACCGGCAATCGAGGAAGTACGATCCGGCGGCAATAAGGAGTGGAGGCGACAAGGAACAGCGGCGACAGAGAAAGGAGGAGTGGCGAAGGGCGGTGACGAACTGCAAACAGCGGTGTCGACAGCGATGGTCGGACTGTGTAGGGGGTGGCAATGGAGAAGGATGGAGATGGGAGGAAAAAAATAAAAGATTTTGAGGGAGAAGGACCACGGGTGGGGACATATTTGTCCCCACTAAAACCCTAGCAAGTCGCAACCGTGCGCCAGAATAGAAGTCGCAGCCATAGAGCCACCTCAAGGAGAAGTCGCAGTCGATGGCTGCGATTTCGACTTAAGTCGCAGACAATGACTGTGATGGTTTACATTCAAATCGCGGCCCACACGTATGACTTTGGTGAAATCACAGTCTATACCTGGGATTCTAGTTTTAGAATTACTCTAAAACCTATACTAGTCTTATCATTTGTTTTTAAAAAAATATTATTTAAAAAAATCCTATTTAATACTCTACTTTGAGACTCCGGATTACATTTCGAAAGTAAAAAATAAAAATAAAATGTAACATGAATTTTAGCCAATAAATAACAATAAAACAAAATCCATGTGTTTGCCTCTCCTAAGCCTTGAAAAGAAACAAACTTTGATATTTTTCTATGTTTTCTTTTCATTTTTTTTTTAAGTTCTTTGAAATTATAAATTTCTTTTTGTATTTATTTCGACATTATTGGCTATCATTTTAGTGTTGATATCATTATCAAATCATTTTCCTGTCCAACAATGTTATTTATACGTCATAAAACATACATTTTTTCACCAACCACGTGGATTTCTCACAACCAAGCTTCGTTGGAAAACTTTAATAACCTCTCAAACGAGTTGTTTGAAAAATAGCTTTCAACATAAAAGAAAATATAGTAAAATTTTATTTAAATAACTATTATGTAAATCTTTTGTCCTCCAGCAAGCGAGAGAGAGAAAAAAAAAACGTCACTATGTAGATCTTTTAAATTTTGTTTTAAGTTTAAATATCATTTTGTTCTTTTTAACTTTTTAACTTTCGAATTTATTGTATTTTAGTTAATTGTGACATTTAGTTGTTAAACTTTATAATAAAACAAAAACAAAAAACTTTCTTGTTATTGTTATGCTAGTTAATATTGCTAACTCAAAATATTTGGTTCAACTCATTCATGTGGTCTCGATATTTATGTCCATGGCAGCATATTAGTACATATATTTGAAGTCGTGTTATTCGTATATTAAATAACGAACAGAAGAATTTTTTTTATTTTTAAAATTTTCAAGAGTAAAATAAATATTTTACAAGGTTAAGAACACGGAGATAAAGATTAAAGGTTATTTTGGTCAATGTACTTTCAATTTTGGTTCATTTTTGTCTTTATATTTTTAACTTTTGTTTATTTTAATCGTCTACGTGACTATTATAATTATATATTTAATTCCAATATTTTATTTTCTCTTTGTTTCAATTCAATTCTCATGCATTTTTTTCCAAATTTTTCATTATCATTCCTACTTTTAATTAAGGTTTACAAGATATTTACATTATTAATAAAAGGTAATAAAAATCTAATGTGATAAAAGCCGTTATTTATTAGTATTAAAATTAAATGACATCTACGTACTCTAATGTGGTTTGAAATTTAACTTCTCGTACCCCATATTCATCTTACTAAAAACATAGATTTTTAGTAATAAATTTTTTTTATTGCGATCATAAATAATGGTACCTTGGATTTGTATTATGATAATTTTATTCATAACATGTTACCATCTCTACTTTTTGATGGTAGAAAGGAAAGAAGCGAACAAGTTGAAATCAATTTTTATATATTTAAAGAAAATTATCTGAATAAATTCATTCAACGAATTTAACATTTTAACTACAAATAAAATAAAAAATAAAAAATAAAAAACTTCACACTTAAAACAGTGTCATTCTAATAAAAAAAAATTATAATAAAGATTACTATTCCAGTCTTTTAATGTTAATATATAATTTTCTCTTCTTTACAACCAACCAATGTCATTATTATTTTGAAAGGAAATCGTATATTATTCTAAAGTCATATACTTTTCAAAAACGTTTTTTTTTTTTTTTGTAAAATCATACAATCATAAATAAATTCACAAATTCCAACAATTTTCATTCATTATAATAAATAATAAAAAGAGTATTATATATACTAATATGATCATCGAAAGATATAATTTTTTTTAAAGAAAAATATCTTTGAATATATTTATTAAAAAAACATTATGATAATTTTTATGATTGTTAAATCAATATCGAAAATGTACTGCTATAAATGGACAAAATATCCGCGGGCTATATTACATTATTGTAATAATAACGGCATCCTAAATGGGACAAGAGGAAGGGACCCAACCATCTATGTAAGTTCACGAGAAAATGAGAAGAAAATGTTAAAATTTAAATTATATTTATAGTTTTTCTATTATTTGATATTAAAAGCTTGTTAGTAAACATTTTTTTAAGTTAAATTTAGCAGTTGAACTCTCATCCCATTTTAAAATTTAAATTTTATCTTTCTTACAAAAAGTGAGTTAATTGTTGATGCTTGAGTGTATATATATTAGTTTGGTCAAGTTATGTTTAGTTGGCACTAAATTCTAATAAGTGAAACATCGTTACTAATAAATAATTTGGAAAGATAAATTTTTATTATTGAACTTAGCAAAATATCTCAATTTTCACCCTAAATTTTTAAATGTTTCATTTAATTAATTCCTTCTGGACTCCTATAGTCGCAATTTTATTCAATGTTGAACTTCTATATATTAAACTGATTCTAAAAAAAAAATACAAAACTAAAGCCAGGTTGAATGTACTAATTAAAATCAACCATTGAATAAATCTAAAAAAATCAGAAGTTTTAACAAAAATCGAGTTGTATTGTCTTTTTTTTTCCCTTTCTCTAAAGTTCTCGTGGATTTGTAAGGTGATGCAAACAAAGTTTCATATTGGTTAGGAAAAGAAGTGATCATGGATATATAAGATAGGACAATTATCTCTATTCATATGAGACTTTTTGGGTGGAACCAAAAGCAAGGCCGTAAGGGTAATGCCCAAAGCAAACAATATCAAACCATTGTGGAGATACCCACGGGTACACTTATCCTTAACAAGTGGTATCAGAGCCAATTATTCATTAATTACACATGATAATATTTTTTCTTAATCAATATTTCAAATGTCCAAAGTCTTTCAAGTAAAAATTGAAACATTTGAGGTATATTGGTTAAGGCCAAGTTTGAAGAAGTTGTGTTTGGGGGTTGAAAATCGTATTGCCACGTGGACGACAGAAAAAGGTCCAACTTTGAAGGTCTTCCTTTTGGTGGCCGACCTGAAGTGGTCGACCTATAGAGCTCCACTGAAGGGCGACCTGAAGAGCTCCCTTGAAGGCCGACCTGAAGATCTTGCCTAATGGCCGACTTGAGGCTTTCCCTAAAGGCCAATCTGAAGGTCTTCCCTGAAGATCATTCAAGGGAGGAACGACCTTCCATACTTAATCAAATTCCAGATAACAAGAGTATGAACTGGAATAGTTACTCCCGACAGGCCGACCTTGGTCCCGACATGCTCAACCGATGGTCAGATTCCTTGTCGGTTACCTCAACTTATAAATAGGACACTTCACTCTTCAGTCAGTAATCGTATTTTAGCTCGACCTCCGTACTAAGGTCGGACTCAAAACTGACTTGAGCGTCGGAGTGTTTGTTTCCTTGTGCAGGTATTTCCTTGCCAAGTGGTCTTTCAGCTTATTCTTCAAGTTGGTCATCTCTTTCCAAGGATACCCAAACTCTTCCCACGGTCATACGTGAAGCAGGTCAAGCTCTTCCCGCGGTCATACCTGGAGCAGATCGAGCTCTTCCACATGGCCGACGTTGACCAGGTCATACACCGTCACATTTTTTACATAAACAAGTTGAAAGTAAGACAAAATTAATATACCAAAGTTTAATTAGGGGTAATTTTTTTCTTCAAATAATTAGTTTCCTAACTAATGACATAGAGATGTATATAAGATAACTATCAATAATGACTTTTTAACTCAAACTTTAATGTTTCAAACTGATGTGATGTGAAGTACATCCTCTGGACTAGATTTGTATATGTTCTTTCTTTTCGTCCCCACTTAGCTTTCACATTGCATTATGAATCTAATATTTTCCATTCAAAATTATGATGAGTGAGTGACATAACATACTTTTTCGAGGAGAAAAAAATGGTTAAAAACGTCTCAATATTTCTGGAAAAAGGTAAACATGTATCATGGTAAGACACGTTGACATTTCCATCGATAGATTCATATATCTATTGATTCAACATTGACTTGATGAATAAATTGACATTTCTATCATATTAAAAAAATAGATAAAATATGAAAAATATCAACAAAATATTACTAATATATAATAATAATATGCTAAAGCAAGTATAACTCAGCGGTAAAATATAATAATAATAATATTATTATTATTATTATTAGTCTTAGAAATAGAAAGATATTTATTTGTTAATAAAATTTTTTTATGATTTTTTAATTTCTCTAACTTTTACAAAAATATTTATCGATATTTTATTAATATTTTCATCGATATTTCCATGAAATTGAGACCTCATTCTTTCTATCGACATCGACATTTAAAATTTTGTAAAACTAAATATTTAGATAATTTATTATATTGAGGTCTAAATATTAGTACAATATGTAAAATATTTGTACAATGCTTTTAACATCGTAGAACTAAATATTTAAATAATTTATTATATTATATTTTACCTAAAATAGTTTAATGGCTTGAATCCTCCCTTTTAGGAAAATTTCATAAATAACATAATTTAAAAAAAATTACAAAAAGTTATAATATTAATTTAAAGTAAATTAAAAATTTCAAAACTAGAGTATATATTTTGAAAAGAATTATGACAAAAATACCATAGTTTTCAGTAGAAGACAGTACTCACCTACGTCCACATATGATATGACGTGTAAAAGTTGGGAGTGACGTGAATAAGTATATCAAGAATGCATTATCAAAAATAAGCATAGCTCACCGATAATTAACATATATCTCCAATCAAGATGTTGTAAGTTTGATCTCCTACCTCTACATATTGTACTAAAAAACAATTCATAACGCATTTATGTATAGCTAAATCACCTAAATTAACTAAATTTTGCATATGTGATTAACCTAAATTGCGTACAACTTATAATTTATTTATTTTTTGTTCTTTTTTGGTTACATAAAATTTTTTCGTTATACAATTCTAATCCTTATCAATTTAGGTCCTGTTTACTTGCTCACAATCGTAATCAAAATTTTCATTACGTTTGATTATGTTTACCAAAATAAATGAATGAGAATAAAACGTGAGACTCACTCCAAATTTTGGAATCACTCTCCAAAAAATACACAATCCCATTATACGCAAAATAGCTGTGTAATCTCATTCTAATTCCTTAATCTATGGGACCCACAATACATTTTTTGGTAATTTGATAACCAATGTCATTTCCTATCTCATGTAGACTCACGATTTTTTGCTTTCTTTTAGGGTTATTTTTTCAACTGCTCCATTGCCGCTTTTCCTCTTCTCATTCGTTATAAAATTATTTAATTTTAGATTGAATTGGTAAAAGAAAGTTTATTATAATAAATAATGTAACAATAATATCAAATAAAGTGTAAAAAAAATTTAGACTTAAATACAAAATATATAATTTATTACTCTTAAGTAAAATAATATAAGTAGATCTAAAAATTATTATAAGTAATTATTTTTTTCAATATAAAAAATCTCATAAAATCCTTTTTAATTAATGTAATTTTATATTAGTTATAAATATATAAGTGTACTTTGGTAATCAGCATATGTCTGATTACGATTCCACATGGAAGTAAACACCATGAATTGGTTTCTGATTTCGATTCCAAGTATGTTCAAGTAAACAACATCAATGGGATAACATTTCCATTCCAATTGATTTCATTACGATTGATTTCCATTACGATTAAGAGTAAGTAAACGGGGTCTTAGTGGATAAATTTATATTAAATCTCGAAATCGCGTACAACATAGGTAATTTATTTTTTTTTTCATTTAAACATTCATTTTGTTACATAAATTTTTTTCTCAAAAAAATCTATCTTTACTTCCAATATCCACTATTAGAAATAAGTTTTTCCGATGCTCTCGGGAAAAGAAGTAAAAATTTCGAGAAGATATTTTCCCGATGAAATATTTTTTACATAATAAAATTTGGAGAAACTGAATTATGTAGCAAAAATCTTTTATATATTTCAAAATATGTCACCTGGTTTTTAAATTTTTAAATAACATAAATTTTCAATTATATCAGTAGTATATCCGATATTCATATGAGTAGAATATCAAACATTCATTTAAGTAGCATATTAGATGTATATCACACACATATTGCATAGACACTCATATTAGTACTATATCAAATGTATAATACATACATATTCCAAATATATCAGACACTCATATCAATAGTATATCAAATCTATATCACATATGTATATCATATATTACATATGTATATCATTTAGGTAAAGTTGTCCTTTTAAAATTGGACATCCGTTTTTTTATATAAAAAACTGCTATATTTGAAAAAATTAAATATAGTTACTATTTTGTTAATATTCTTAAATGTTTTTGATATATTTACAATTGTGCCTAACATTTGAATCAAATAAATGCAAGCTTGATTTCAAATTTTTAAATGCATGTTCAATTTAAATTTAACTCAACATACATTCTAATAAATTCAATGTTGTTAAGAAGTTTCAAAATATTACCTCAATCAAGTACATATATCTTGGATAAAACAAATCTTGGAACAGTGGTGTTGGAATCACTATCCCACGTGAGCCATGCATTACGACTTTCATTCTTTTCTCTGCTGATATGGTAAAAGTCTCCACTTTTTGCTTGGCCCCACAGGGGGCTTCTCAAATAAATATTTTTAATTAATAAATTTTAACAATTCAAATTGGTTTTAAGATAATCTAGAACCACTATATCTTGTATGGATTCTATTTTTCAAGTCATTTGGTCTTTTTCATTTTTTTTAAGTACAAATGGTTTAGATATTTTTATTACAACATAGGGTGAAGATCGAACTCACAACTTCTTAATTGGACATATATACTAATTATCGATGAATTATGCTCGTTTTGACAAATCATTTAATTTTTTTAGCATTTCTTTTAATATTTATTTTCTATGATTCCGATGTCACGACCTCAATTTCAAGTTAATTATTTTTAAATAATAAATTCAAATCCTTGTTCAGATTAAGTAATAGAGAAACAAATGAATTAATAGTTACTTAATATGTTCACTAGAAAACTCAATTAAAACTATCAATTTGGGCATTTTTTTCCAATATAATTCCAATTCTCTCAAATTTGGAATCTGTGAACACCTTTTTTTTTTTTAAATTGGAATGACACCAAATCTGTCCAAACAACTTTAAATTGAAATCATGAAAAAGAATATATCTGTTTCACGATGATTGATTCGGAAAAACAAATGCTCGAGGCAAAGGAATTATAATCATTCTCAACAGTCAACAAGAAGTGACCTCATTCTAATTTTCATTTAGGTGGGAGAGACATGATTCTTAAACAATTGATTTGGATAAACAACCTAAGAGATTATGAAATATTTTGAGTATCGAAAAAGAGTACTTTCTAGTCCCTAAAATTTCAAAAGAAACACTTTTAGTTACTAAATATTGGAAAATAGTTCTAAATAATTGAGAAAGATCCCCCTCCTTTGCTAGCACCTCCCTTCAATCCACGGGGAGTAATGCATTCCTTGTTCCAGATCCATGAAGAACAATATCATTTCAGTTCGTTCATGAGGAATGCAAACTAGACGTTTCAGATTCACAAAGAACGAATCAAGGCAAAATGCTGGCAGCCATTAATAGGACGAGAGGATATGGTGAATTGACAAGGTTCATCAAAAGATGAGGAAAAGAAGAGAGGAATTAAAAAATATATTATCAAATTAATATACTTTGTCAAATTAGTAAAATATTATCAATAATTTCATCAACCAGCTCATTTTATCATTAGTCAAACTAACGATGAAATGAGTTCAAGAAACATTTAAAACCACCGTCTCAAATTTCGAAGAACCAAAGGGACGCTTTTGAAACTTCAAGTACTAAATAAGCACCTACCCGCCAAACCTCATAATAAAAAGTAGTAGCATATTATTATACCCTTACTGTTTTATATTTGTTCTATGTCTGAATGCGAAGTAGCATTGTACACAAAAAAAAACGGTTGAATTTACTTCGCATTCAACACAAAAAAAAAACGGTTGAATTTTTAATATGGGAAAGAAAGTGAAATTTAAAGATATTGAAAAAATCGTTGAGTATACAAATTTAACATCCGGAAATTAAATTCGTGTATTAAGAATTTGAATGTTATTTTATTTCATATGTGGTTTTGTTTCATTTTGTGTGTCATGTAACATAAAATTTGTTAAAGTTACAAATATGTTAAAGTTACACATTTATTAAATATGAAGTTATCTTTTAAATAATGAGTTTTTTCCTTCATTTGGTTAAAGTTACAAAGTGATACATTTGTAACTTTTTATATGTATTTTTGTGAGATGTTACTTGTTTTGGACAACTATATATAGTTGTAGTTTTCCTCATTTGAAACATCAAACATTTTTCATTTGAGTCCTCCTCCTCTCACAAGCGTTCTCTCTTCTTTTGTGGTGTTGTTCTTGTTTGTGTTGAGAGCAAGTATCTAAGAATTCTGCCGATCTGAGTAGTTCGAGGTAGCAACTTGTACAAAGCGAATAATTATTTTCAAATAGCACTATTGAAGCATGCCTCAACTATATTTATCTAGTTTTTGTGTTCATCAGGTTATCCGTATCTATATTGTTTGTAGCAAGTTACGTTGTAATCTGTTTGCCACAGCGTATATTTACCAAACAAAAATTGACTTTCCATGATCTTCCTTGTACATTTTACACTGTAATCAAACTGGGGATAATCCCAAGTTTAATGCAAACAAAGAAAAAGGAATTAAATCCAAATAATAAAAAAACTGAAATGAAACTTAAAATTAAATATGCGAATGAGACCTAATATAGTGTCTAAATTTTGAAAATCGAACTAATGAGCCAATTTAAATTGAAGTTAAAACGGATTTGGTTTAGCAAG
>NW_019104835.1:65202-79875 GCF_001995035.1 Momordica charantia | reverse complement strand
GGAGGCGGTGGTGGCGGCGGGCTAGGGAGTTGGCGGAGTGGACGGAGGAGTCGCACGACTGGCAGAGGAAGGCGTCGTCGGCGGCGCAGTACCAGCGGGTGCGCTTCCGGACGCAGCTGTCGCAGGCTCTCGCCGTCTTCCCCCCCACTGCGTTCGCTACGGCGCTTTTGCTTGCCATCATCAATAATTATTATTCACAGAAATCAGACTTCAGAAATCAAGAGGCTACTGCTCCAACTCTGACCCCGACTGCTTCAGAAAAAGCGGAATGCCAACACGGCTTTTGCGAAAAAATGTTACCGTTCCGCTCTACTTAGAGACACACCCACAACATGTCACACTGGCCCCACTCTAAATTATTATCTCAATTTAAATACTTTTTAAATTTTTTATTTATATATATTTTCACTTTCCAACTTTCTCTCTCATTTTGTCAAAATTTGATTGGTGGTCCTTAGAAAAATGACGAAAAAGTTATTTTGCCAGTCCTGTAACGAACTATTTGTATATGAAAAATAAATTCACACACTTGAGTTTTACTCATTATTTTTAAGTATATAAATATAAATTTGAACTTCTAGCCTTCCAAGTAAACACATCAAATTTAATTAATTGAATTATGTTTAAATTTATTTATATTGATATTATTTAAGTGACTATCATTAAATAAAATAATATATCAATTAATTATATTTTAAGGTTGAGAAAAAAAAATAGTAGATACAATCCTTTGGAACAAAGATAAAACAGGGAGTACTATTGTAATATTAAAAATTTTGCTGCACGTTAATTATTCTTTAGGAGAGTTAGTAATTAATTAACTATTTATAAGTAAGGAAAATACTTGATTCTTTAACAGAAATCTCGACCTCACCAACATTCATATTTGACAACTAAAAAGGAGAAAACAATTTTTACAAATATAATGAATTCAATTTTTCAAGGGTAATAAGGATAAGATTTAATCATTAAAGAAAGTGGAGTGAAGGATGAGATTTTTAAAATAGTAATAGACACACCATGCTTAGTAAACTATTGGGATTGAAAAAAATCTATATTTATAATAACTAAAATGAAAAAACAGAAGTATCCATTAAAAAATTAGAAAAAATAAATTTCTAAAAATCTCTCTTTCTCTCAAAGCAAATTGGGAAAGAAGAACAAAAGTGGGCGATGGTTCGGGAAGATTATCTTTTGTTGTTTGGGTTAACGCGGTGACCCACCGGTTGCTCTTTTTACAGTCTATGAAACAGTGATCTGTCTCCAACGTTGCACTTTGAAGGTTATCCATGGAAGAGCGGGAGATAGTTCTTTTGGGGGGCCACAGTAAGGTCTTATCTGATTTCCAATTGGCCGAGGCCCCAAAGTTGATCCTAAGCTCTGGATTCCCATTGGCCACCACTCTATTTGCATGGATTTCATGGTGGGGCAGACCCAGAAAATGAAGCCAATTTTTTGAGGTTTGAGGGAGACTTGTTTCTGTGGGATTTTGTTGGTTTGTCTCTCTTTTCTTTGCTCAAAAAGTTCAGTTCTTGTTTGGAGCTTAAATGGGCGCCACCCAATTTGGTCCCTCTCTAAATTTATTCTCTCTATCTTTCGAAATTAACAACCCAACTAAAATCCTACACATAAACAACCCATCTGTCTTTTTCTCTCCTTTCTTTTCATTTCTTACTCTCCCTCTGTGACTTCAACAAACAGCTCCTTTTAAGTCATTTTTATACATTTATACTTATAGATGTAGGCCAATTTTTGTGTTCTGTGAGAATGTTTTTCTTATAGTTGGGTACAGTGAAAGTAACACCTTTCTATATCCCACCTCCCCTCCCGTTAAGTTAAAGTTTACCGTACCCTATCAACTTAAATTTTTGAGTTTTTTTTAGTACTATAAATGTGGAGATGGAGAATTGAATTTCCAATTTCTAAATAATGAACAAGATGTTTAATCGGTGAGATATGTTGTATTCGCCTCAAGTTATTTTAAGTTGGAGGTTCTATATTTGTTATTTTCTTTCCATTTAATATTTGCTAGCTAGAAGACAAATTCTTTTAGGGTGTGTTTGAAATCACTTTTGCCATTACAAAAATCGCTTTCTACCAAATTAAAAAATTGATTTTAGGAAAGTTTAAATCCAATTTAGTTAAATTGATTTTTAAAATATCATTTTAATAGTAATTTTAGAAAATCAATTATATTTAATCTCTTCTTTTAGGCCTATATCTGCAGGTATGCGCAGTGTCCCTATATCTTGTATGATATTCCTTAAGTCCTCAACACTCAGCTATCCCTTTGGAGACATACTTAATCTATTTTTTCGAAATCACTAATTTTACCATCACTCTTAACCACGCACTCAGCCTTTCACAAAACTTATCGCACTTTCCTACCATCTTTTAGAACATGTATAGTTTCTTAATAAAGTTTCAGATTTACAATATTTAAAACAACAAAAATCCCTGTTCTTGGCCAGGGACTATATTCTTTATTTATCCAAAAAGTAGAGTAGTTCTTTCGGAAAAAAAAATAATGCATGATTTTTCTTATTTTTAACTTTTTGTGAAAGTAGTAGAACCTAATCTACATATTACCCTTTATATTTGAACAAAAAATTGTCTATCTAGCTAATTTTCATTGAAATAATTCAATCATATGTTAGTCAAGAAAATTACCTCAAGAAAATGGTAGTATTTAGGTTTTAACATAATATTCTACGAAAAGACATAATATCCATATCCAATTTTGAAGAATACATAATCTAGTTTCTAAGCTTGTCAAACTTTTTTTTTACAGCGTGGTTATAGAGATTGTTTGACCAAAATATTGCAATTTTCTATTAGATACGATTTCTACCATGAAGTGATATTTTGATCCGAATTTAAAGTTACCTACTTTTATATAATATATTAGCAGTAATTTGCAAGCATTCAAAAGCTTCTTATTCTTAAAAATATATTTATATATTAGAAAGATTTTTGTTAAAAAAAAAATAATCAAGAAAATAAAATAAAGAGAAAGACTTGTATAACTAACCAAACTGAGTTATATGGCGGTTAACACTATCATTAACTTTACTAGTTTAACATAAAGATATATACTAATAATTCACTACAGTTACTAGTTTAATACTTGCATGGCATCGAGAGACAATCAAGACGATAATCAAAAGTTTTTTACAGCATTCTCGAAGCCGTCAAGTTCAGAATCATACTACTTGGTACCCTGCAAAAGAGGGGGTCTTTAAATTAAACACAGATGCTTCTTTTTTCTCGACTGATTTTAATGCAGGTTTGAGAATCATTATAAGAGATCATAGAGGTCAAGTAATAGTTTCGGCTACAAAATACTTGGGGAATGTAGCATCCGTGGATGATGTTGAAGAGCTTGCAGCAGTGGAAGGCCTTCGTGTTGCGATGGAAATGGGAATTCGCCGATCCAATTGAAAACTGATTCTCTACATATCTACAACCTTTTTGCTCGGGATGAAGAAGATCTTTCAGAGGCGGGGTCGATTGTTGAGGATGCAAATTTTTTTTATGCAACAATTATGTTGCTCACCTTTTAGCGAAGCAGGCTCTTCAACTTTAGGAACAGTCCGTTTGGGTTAAGGCGTGGCCGGCGGATATCACGATGGCATTAGATTCAGAATGCCTTGATTTGCTTTTTTAATTTCGTTTTTGTTGTGATGTCTGTTTTGATTTCAAAAAAAAAAAAAAAAAAAAAAACTTGCATAGCATGAGGCGAGTTCAAGCATTTTATGATATACAAAAGTGTCTCATAAACTATTGGTATTGGTTAAGGTTTATCGAGAGGCCCTCCAAAATAATAACTAATTCATTAGATCTAACTTCTAGAAGTAGTGAGACCAAGTCGAATCTGTTAAGAATCCCACGTTGAAATGAAAAAGAATCTTACAATAGTTTATCATAGATATGAGCTACTCTATCTTATTTCCAATTAGTTTTGAGATGTAATCCCATGAATATTGATATAGTATCAAAGTCCAAAACGCTCAAATGAGCAACCGATTCAAAAAGGGGATCCGGTTAAGATCGATGAGCCAAAAAAGTCATGATCTTGATGATAGGACCGAATCCTCAGCGGAAGCGATTTATCGCTTGTGTTTGATTTTTTTTTTTCTTTTTTTGAATTAGCAATTACATAGAACAAAAATACAGGGAAGAAAATACTCTTACCCTTGAAGAATTTTTCTTCTGTTAAATCAATAGATCTTCCCGACTATCCTCTAGACGTAAAGAACTTAGTTATGTAGGAACCTTCCTTTAAAGTATACAGGGAAAAATTTGAGAGAGAGTTCTTGGGATCGAAAAACAACCTAACATATAATATTTATGTGTTTTGTTTTTAACGAGAGGGGGAAGATAGAGAAGTGAGACTAACTTCCTACTCTCCACCTTACACCAAAACTACTGTGGTAGTTAATTAATTAATTAAATATATATATATATATATATATATATTTAGTTTAATAAATAAATCCCAGAGTTTTGACTAGGATTCGAAATCCGGATTTGGCACCTCTTTGCCCCGGCATCCCCTGCGACTTGGCCACACCACTGTCTAGTTCTGAGCTACTTAGGACCAACACGAGTCCCAACATGCTTTGTCCTCACTCATATGCTTCCTAATAAAGTAACTAAGAACGCTTAACTTTGGAGTTCTTACGATTGAGTTACCGAAAATGAAGGTGCACCTTATTAGTATAGGCAGTGACTATCAATTCTTTTAACCCTTTCTTGACCATTCTTCCATGATCTCAGGATCCCTCTCATTTAGATGTGGTATCGGTTCATTCATGTACCCTTAATCTCTAGTCAGAAGTCACATGAAGAGGTGTCAAATCCACATTCCAAATCCTACTCCGAAGCCTAGGCCTGGGGCATTACAAATATGAATCTAATTCACATTAAATTTCAACCTATAGTTTTAATATGAATCCAATTCACATAATTCTCTCATAATATAAAGTTTTTATAATGCATCATCATACATTATATTAATTGTATCATATACAATTAACTCAAAATTCCTTTAATAAATTTGTATATCTCAAATTATTTTCAAAACAAAATGTTCTTAACTATCTTTCACGAGCTAGTAGGGGGATCTAATGGACCTACAAACTAAAAGCTCCAAAGATACGAGATTATTTGATTAAACTCATTAATCATAATAATAAACATTCGTTAGCTGTTGGTCACTCTAATAAAGACCCACAACTGAACTCTTCTCAATGTAGAATGTTTATGTGTCCACGGATATTGATTATTGATGGCAAGTCAATCCTTCACGAGTGTTCGGAACCACAGATGGGTCAAATTACTGTTTTACCCCTGTGTTACATTTTGTACCTTAAATACCGCTAATCCTCTAATGAACAATCCGGTTATGGTCAAACCAATAACTGGAAGTCCGTTTCGGGCCAATGAGAGGGTGGAGCCCCTTGTTCTAGTCCCCTAAAGTCTAGAATGAGTGAATTCCTTCTTGTGTAGTTATGTTCCCATCCCCCTACTCAGTCTCATCCCAAAAATGGTAGGAATGTTGAGTCGGCGATTCAGGCCACTCTCACCCATACAAATTGAAAGACGAGCATTCACGGACAGGAGTCCATAACTCACTCAGAATTGATAATGAGTTGCCTGGTCCTCCCATGTGGCTCCTGGCTTGCTGGAGCCACACACATGGAAGTCGCAGCCATTTTAAATCGCGGTCATTAATCGTATCCAATGGCTGCGATTTCTCTACCATATTTTTTTTTAAATACTTTTGAAACTACATTATTTATGTTATTTAAAAAAAACATTATTTTTTAAAAATTTTGAAGTATGTATTTATTGCCAAATTTATCTATAAATAAGGTTAAAACAAGTAAAAATATTTCCTAAAAATTATATAGTTAAGTTAATTTTTGAAAAATTAAAATAAATGTTGGGATAATGGAGCCAAAACAGATGACCTGTGTCCTACGAGGACCCCAAGTACCCCGTCCGCTTTGGGCATAGCCTTCATGGCTTTACTTTTGGTTTCACCCAAAAGGTCTCATACCAATGAAGATAATTGTCCTCCTTTATATACCATGGATCGCCCTTTTCCCTAACCAATGTGAGAAATATATATATATATTAGCATAATATTTAAACCCTAATTTTAAATGGTGTAAACACCATCTACTCTTTTGAACATACAAGACATTCTTTTGAATTGATACATCATTGTCGTCTCTTTAATCTAATTGTTGCTGGCAATTTCAAGGCTAACTTTTTTTTTCTTTCAATTTATATGTTGTCATTACACATAGGTAATATGTTTTCTATTATTGTATCGCCTATTGATATCGTTTTTTCTCTTTAAATCATTAGTTTCAAGATTTTGTTCTTTTTATTTATATTATTTTTTTATTTTCATTTTGCAGTCTGCAAGTCTAAGGAAGTCGACTATTTGGAGGTTAATTGTCTAAGGTACATTTTCTTAACTTTACCTCATATATGATATTAATTTGAAGTTATTTTAAATATAATAGTTGGTAAAAATTAGGGTTAGAATATAATACTTTTATGTTTAAACTATTTTATACCTATAATTATTAGCGTTCTTATTTTATGTTTTTGCTTTTTATTTTATTTTTATTAATGTTCTTGTATATTTAATTTGAAATCTAAATGGAGAGGTACTATAAAAGAAAATTGATTGGGTCATCATCACCCTTGAAGAAAAGTAATAGTAGTTATTATAGATATCTTACGGAAGTAAATTTAGAAGAATTATCTGGTTCTAAGAACTAGAATTCTTGATTACAATTGTAGTTAGAGCATATTTACAAAAAGGACTTTGTCAGCCACAAAATCACACTCTTTCATTGAAGAAATTTGGGTCACAATCAAGATGATTTAATCCAGCTTAGTTTACTGAATATTCTAATTTATTGGAATATAGTATTTCGAAAGATGATGCCTTTTGTTTATGTTGCTATATATTTAAACCAGAAGTCGGAGAATAATCAAGAGGTGACCATTTTGTTGGTGAAGGATTTTCAAATTGGAAGAAAAAAGAGAAATTACATACTAATGTTAGAGGACCAAATAGTGTGCATAACCAAGCTTGGTGTAGATGTGAAGCTCTTTTGAAGCAAAAACAACACATCGAAACATTTATTAGTAAAATGTCTGACCAAGCAAGAATTGATTATCGAACTCGATTAGGTGCAACAATTGAGTGTGCTCGATTTTTGTTACAAGAAGGGCTTCCATTACGTGGGTATGATGAAAATGAAGATTAAAAAAATCGAGGAAATTTTCTTGAACTCTTATAGTGGCTATGCAACCACACTAAGGATATTGAAGATGTTGCTTTGAGAAATGTTCATAAGATGTTGTGAATTGTATTGTAGTGAAAATTTTTAATACAGTTATTTTCAATTTTGATTGATGAGTCGAAGGATATATCTTTGAAAGAGCATATGTCAATTGCGTTGAGATATGTGGACAAAGGACATGTGATTGAACGAATTGCTAGTATTGTACATGTTACTATTACAAATTCTCTATCGTTTAAGGAAGCTATTGATGGATTTTTTTTGAAACATGACTTAAGCATTGGTAGTTTGCAAGGATAAGGATATGATGGAGCAAGCAATATACATGGTGAATTTAATTGATTGAAAGCATGAATTTTGAAAGAAAATGAATGTGCATTTTACCCTTATTGTTTTTCTCATCGACTCCCATTAACTTTGGTAGCTATTGCACAAAATTATGTAGAGATCAGTGGTATTCTTTTGTTAGTTGTAAATGTGGTAAATGTTTTTAGAACATCAACAAAACGTCGAGATATTTTAAGAGAAAAACACAATGAATTCTCGAAGCTTTGGATAATGGTGAGATATCAATTGAGCGATGACTAAATAAAGAAACAATGATTAAACAACCAGGAGATACATGATAGGGATCACATTACAATACTCTAGTTAGATTTATTGTAATGTTTTCATCAATTGGTGATATACTCGAGACAGTTGTAGAGGATGGGTCAACTTCTGAATAAAAATATGAAGCAAAAGTTTTAATATATTCAATTCAAACATTTGATTTCATTTTTTCATATGCATCTTATGAAAGTTATATTGGGAAGCATAAATGAATTGTCCTCAAGCACTGCAGAGAAAATATCAAGATATTGTGAATGAAATCAATTTTGTTAGGATTTGTAAAGAAAGATTACAAACAATGAGAGAATCGGGTTGGAATTCAATGCTCGATCAAGTTTCTAATTTTTGTGATAAGCATGATATTGAGAGATGGATGGTATGTTTTCAATTCGATGGAGGAAAAGACGAAAATCTCAGCCAATCACAAATATGCACATTTACCATGTTGAGGTTTTTTACACGATCATGGATATGCAACTTCAAGAGCTGAATAATCGTTTTACTGAAATAAGTACTGATTTGTTTTATTGTGTAGTATGTCTGAATCTTAGCAACTCATTTGATACTTTTGAAAGACAAAAAATAAATTTTCTCACCTAATTTTATCGTAGAGATTTTTCAATTACTGATCTTATTGTTCTTGAGGGCCAACTTCAAAATTACGTCATTGATATGCGTTCAAATCTTATGTTTGTTGAACTAACAAATATTAGTGATATTGCGCCAAACATGGTGATGACAGCTAAAGATAAAGTCTATAATCAATTTATTGGTGGTACACATTAGCATTAGTCTTACCAGTTGCAACAGCTATCGTGGAGAAAACATTTGCTGCTATAAGTATTGTAAAGACACAATTGCGTAATCGGATGGGAGACCAGTGAATGAATGATAGTCTTATCACATACATTGAGAAAGATTTATTTGATAAAATAGATAATGAAGATATTATGCAGTGATTTCATAATATGAAAACTCGTAGAGGACAATTGTGATCATGTATTAAAATATAGTTCATTTCATTTATGATTTTTCAGAATTACTTATTTGTTAAGGCCCCCTCAACAAAATTTCTGGATCTGCCACTGATACCACAGGTATGGTCCTATAACTTACCATGGTTAAAGATGATGTGCTTTGCGATGTTGTACATATGCATGCTGGTGATTTTTTCCTAGGAAGACCGTGGCAATTTAAGAGAAATTTTTCTTATGATGGTTTTCTCAATCGATATTCTTTTACTTTTAATAGAAACAAAACCACATTAGTACCACTTTATCCACAATAAGTGCATATTGATCAACTTAAATTGCAGGAAAGAAAGTTTGAGTCGAATAAAAAGGAAGTTATTAGATTCCAAAATGAAGAAAAGAAAAAGGCTACCAATAAAGGTAAGAAAGCTATGAACCTCAAGTCTAGAAAAGAAGATATTGAACGAGATTTAGGTGTCATTCAATTACTACTTTTATATTTGTATGAAGATAATAATCTCCTGATCCAAGAGGGTAGTGTTTTTGTTGAGCTTTTACAAGATTTTCTAGAAGTGCTACCCAAGGAGATGCCTAAGAAGTTACCATTGTTGAGAAGAAGAATTGAAGATGAAGAAAATGAGCAAGAAGCAAGCTCATCCGAAAAGAAAAATCAAGGACTTCAAGAATATCAAGTAGTCAAACCACTTGTGGAGGCAAAAAACGAAGAAACTACGAAATCCTTAAAGGAGTCAAAAAGGAAAACGAAGTTTTAACACTTCAATAAGGTAGGGGTCCAACTATTGAAGCTTATCATTGGACTAACTTTATGCGTTTGAAGGTAGGCAACCAACTTCATTCAAAGACGAATCATCTCAAAGAATGATGAGATGATATTATCATGACCCCAAAACTCCAAGAGTCCACCTACTTCAAAGAGTAAAGATCAAGTGGAGAGGACTTGTAAAAAGAGGAAAATTTATTAGACCTACAATCATATATTACAAATACTTAAAAATTAAGAAGTACATTGAGGTTCAAGAAAAAGTTCAAGTAGCCAATAAAAACAACTATGTCAAGACCAATTGCATGCATGATGAACAATAATCGTTCATCATTGCATGCACACGCCCAGTTGCATGCCCAACACGACCTACCCTTGTACGCTAACTTCACAAGTACAGACCCCATACACACACCAACGCCCATGACCACGCCAACGTTCAACCCTTCACACGCTCATGGCAACCCTACTGTACACCTTTTGTCACCATACCTCTACGTTCACGTCATGTCGCACCTATACTAGCCTTACCAATACATCTCCACTATCAGACACATACACTCATGAGCACACACCTCTACCTACGCACGTCCTTGCCCGCATGCATCTTCACTCATATCCATCACCACATCCAGCACTAATGCCACTAACCCATATGCATGCCTACACCTCGCCAACACCCATGCAGTCTTACCCTACGTGCGCCCTTCTCTACCCTACAACCCATGTCTGCCAACGCATCCATGACGGAAAACATTTTCCTTATTTGTTTGAACACTCTTGATATTGTCTTAGATTTTGCCTTTAATTTTCATAATCATTTTCTTTATTAGTTTTAGGCAATTACTTTTTAGACGAGAGAAGTATTATGTTAGATTTATTTTCTTTCCTTTGGTTTTAGGATTTTAATATTGTCTTATTTTCCCTTAAATTGGTCAATGAATTTAGTCTATAAATAGGTCCATTTGTAGTCTTTTCAAGATAGTTTTGAAGTCGATTTTGAATAAAAGTTAAAGAGGTTTTTATTTCCTCTACCAAGTGCAAAACCTCCCGGTGTATTCCTTTGTGTGGTGTAGCTTATGATGCATTATAGAGAAACATTCAGGTTTTGTTGGTCATCAAACTTATTAAGTGTTTTGACGTTGAGTGTAGTGAATATTCTGTCTAATCTTGACATTTGACCATCTAAAGGTAACTCATCTAGCTTTTATCCTTTTGAGTTGAACCACTTATATGATTGAGCTCTGATGGCTCGTGACTTAATTGTCCATACACTTGAGTTCTCGCATATTAACATACAATGAAGTAAGTATTTTACTACTTTTTAATTTTCATCCCTTGGTTAACATGTATATATGCTACACTTTGCTATTTTTATAAAGGCATTGTCTAAACTAAAAGGTATATAATTAATGTTTTAATTACTTATAGGGTGTATAAATTGAGTTTGAGTATTGAAGTTATAGATCTGTTAAAATAGAGATATATATTAAATATCTTGTAATTTGTTAGATATTAATAAGTTAAATATCAGAATGTTTTTAATGTTATGAAATAAGATGTAAGAGTATATATATTATAATCTTCTTTTTTTTTATGGTATTTATCATTTAGTTTGGTATGTTTAGGAGGAGTTATTTGTTGATAGGGTGTGTCTTGTATAGTTACGATAACATACCTATACTGATTATGTTAGTTTTGTCTTTTTTAATATTATGATTTGCAAAAATTGAAGTACTAAGTTAAATAATTTTTAGTTTACCTATATATGAGTGTTTATTGAATATATTATATTATTGTTTGATATTTCTTATATTTAACATTTAGGATAAAATACACTTTTGGTCCCTAAGTTTTGAACTAAATACCTATTTGGCCCCTAAAGTTCAAAAAATGACAATTTAGTCTCTGTCGTTTGAGAAATGGGTCTAAATAGTCATCAAGATCATTTTACCGTTAGTTGACTAACGAAAAAATGATGTGGCATAGTGAAGGTTGCAATTTTTAAACGATGTGGCAGCTTTTACTAGTTTTATATTAGTTTCAGGTTTTTTTTATTATTTGTTCATTTAATTTTTCTTTTCCCTCTCCTTTCTCCTCATCCATTCTTTTCTTCCCTTCTTCCTCCTTGCCATCTTCTCGTGCTTGTCACGCACCCCGCAAGAGCCATCTTTCTCTGCAATTTTGTTTTGGTGGTGACTCATTGGCTTTAACATTTGGTCTATTTCTTTAACTCTATCTCTGTTCTGAATAACTTTAAATTTGTTACCTCACCAATGCTCGGGGAAGCTCCAGTGATGAGAATGATCTTTCGGACAATATTTTCACTGAAGAGAGCAAAAACGATTGATAGTGGATTTAAAAGTCAAGAAGTAAGGCAACAATAGAAGAAATAACGAAAGGAAGGTGAAAGGTGGAGCCACTAAATTGAGGAAGTTGGGAAGGATGATCATTGTCATGGTTAACTATTCTCTATTTTTCCCTCATAAAGCAGAGCATATATAATCTGAAAAGATAATTAATTCATTGAGATTATATAGCTAAATAATTGAGAATAATGTAGGAAAGTAAAAAGAAAGTGGTGGAAATTGCCAAAAACTGCATGAGCATAAATACGTTCTTAGGAGACAAAATACCCTAAACACTTGTGTCCTTACTTTTTACGGATGAGAATCATAACTTTATAGTCTTATGTTTTTCAGAAGTTGTGTTCCATGATCCAATATAGGTAAAAACCTATGTCGGTGCTTCCTTTGACATGATTCATCAAATGTGGTTGTGTCTGCTTCATATGCATCCGCAGTGAGTAAGCTCGAGATGTAAATTGCAGCTTGCCAATATGTCATTACTGAAACGAGCAAGGTTTTGAAAGTGAGGGTTTTGAATTTCAGTTTCAGCCTTTTTTCTCCTATTTTCCTATGCAGATTTCTATATAAGTGGATTCTTGGACTTGTACATAGTAGAAGATTTTGACAATGACTCATTTAACTTTGTACACAGTAGAAGATTTTGGCAATAACTCATTTAACTTCATCTCCATATAAGATTTTGACAAATAAATATGGCTCTAGTAGTGTTCGTTATAAGCACAAGAAGATGCTGAAGAACAAAGGAGGATGGATGAAGAGAGGGGAGATGGAAGAGAAAAATAAAATGAAAAAGTCATATGCCTAAACTAATATAAAACTAATAAAAGTTGTCACCTCATTTAAAAATTGTCACCTTAACTATGCCACATCATTTTTTGCGTTAGTCAAATAACGGTAAAATGATCTTGAGGACTATTTAGAATCATGTCTCAAACTTTAGGGATTAAAGTGTCACTTTTTGAACTTCAAATATCAAATAGGCACTTAGTTCAAAACTCATGGACCAAAAATGTATTTTATCCTAACATTTTACATGGTAAAGTTGTGTAACTATAGTGTATATTTATTTATTTTCATTTATAAGCAATCCTATCAATAACGAAAATTACAGGTAATTGATAAGATTAAATAGTTTGAATAGTTCCAAATCAAAGCGTTACGTGTCATCTGTGGGATATCTTTCAAATACCTTATGCTCATGCATACATTGTATTAACACAAAAGCATTTGCCTACCAAAGATTACGTCTCACCATACTATTCCAACAAGTATATATGTCCTATTTAGAGTAGATGCATCCACCATGTATTAGGTAACCAATCAAATTGGAATATTCCAAAAGATGTTAAGAGCATAAACATTTTGCCACCAAATGTAAAATATTCTATTGGTAGACCCAAGAAAATGAGAATTTCCTTCGTAAATGGAATTTAAGAAGCGTGTTAAATGTGGTCATTGTGGAAGATATGGTCACAATAAAAAATCATGCAATTTTTCCTTGCACAATCGAAAGATATGCAAATTTTCCCTTACCCATTTTTTGTATACAATTAAAACATTATTGTTGTTACTTTATATTATAATGTTAACTATTTCTTAAATATTATATATATAAATCTCAATTATAATTTATATGATATATACCATTGTGCTTCTTAACATTTAATTCACTATTAAAAATGGTAATTCACTATATACATAAAAATAACACCATTGAGAATATAAGCCAACATCATAATTTGAAGAAATATATACAGACAAAAAACTGAATAATATATCTTTATTATAAAACATCATTACATATTTTGATGAGGTTATATATATTATAGTCTATAACTATCATTCAATATATATCTTATTAAATGTAAAAACGTAACTTTTTGAATAAATTATGGCATATTTCAAAAGACAAAATTGTAAATGTTTTATTGAATATAATACGTTCTTTCGAAACATGATTTAATCACTTATACCTGAACTATAAATTATATATGACATATATATTGTTGTAATATATGACATATATATTATTGTTTCTCTTAATGTAATCATAACTCTCTAACTATATATCATATATACCATCTTCATCTTAAAAGGAACATAAACTATTAAGTATAAATTATATATATGTTGTTGAACTACTTTGCGTGCTTGAATAGATCAGTTTTAACTTGCAGAAATTTATGATTGTAAACAATCTAATCCAATCATCAAAGTACCACCATATCATAACCATCAACTTGGTAATAATTGTAACGCCCTGCGTTACTCAGGTTAGATTACCCTCGAGTCTTGGGGTTCTTTTCTTAGAAATTATTTTAATCTAATTTAATTGTTCTATTTTATTTTATTTCGAGCTGCTGTGGTATTTGTTGTGAGTTATTGGCTTGTATGTACGTATTTAATTATTGTTTAACAAAGAGTTTGTTTTCTTTGGCAATTGTCCTGGGTCGTTGGGCCGATTGCTTACTTCTATTATTGGAGATAATTAAGTTTAGGGATGTTAGGACTAGGATTCTAATCTTTTAAGTTCATGGGCCTTGTTTTGTTTTAACAAAAATATTGGTTAAGTGGGTCTTCTTCTTTTTTAAAAAAAAAAAAAAACAAAA
>NW_019104835.1:37331-64957 GCF_001995035.1 Momordica charantia | reverse complement strand
GTCCCCATTTCCGACGAGCAGCAGCGAGCAGCGCACTACACAATTATCGGCAGCGGAGGCGACGATTCTGCTACAGGTGGGTGCGGGTTGCGAGGCGTTGGTCTGGCGGCGTTGATTTGTGGTGGTTGGTGACCGCGAGTGTTGTCTTTCCACGGCGCAGAGTAGCGTTGCTCCCTTCGGTGTGTTTTCTCCTTGCGACAACCATGCATACAGCATCATTTGTGACGTTCGGCATCTACCCATAATCGTTTGAAGACCGTTTTACATAACCCACGCCTATTCGAGTTAGATTCAAACTACTCACACCTAAAAGAAGTCAGTTCGACGGTAACAGACCTTTCAAATCCCTTTGGGATCATGTTCGTTTGGTAGAAGCTTTGTTGTAACTATTGTTTGGTTTGTTTTTGTTGCTTCGGTATTGAATCGACGCAAGATTTAGGAGCGTACCAGTGTGTAAGTAGTACCAGAGGTGTGTGTGTGAGTGATTGTATACTGATCATATTGAATAAATCCTTGCGTTGTTGTTTTCACTACTCTAAATTTGTATGTCTGCTTTCATTAATCCTGTCCGGTTTTGTGTCTTGTTGTGCTTGAATCTGTAAAATGATCCTATTATACTTGTTAATGTTGGACTCGATTTTGCTTAATTGTTGACTGCTGTTGCTGAGCTATATTAGTGGTGGTTAGCTAGAATGTTGTGAAGCATTTGTTGGATCTTATGTTTTCTGAGTGTGACTGCTGTGTCGATTTTCTTGGGTATGTTGGACGATCCTTTATGGCTATCCCTAGTTTAGTAATATGTACAGGTTTGCTGTGGATTTGTTTTGGAATGAACTATGGAAATAATGCATGCATTATACTTGTCGATTGGAATATGTTGGTCTTGCTTCATCTGTTAGCATGGTAAAAAGTGTGGTGTTTTGCTAAACATGTGAGTAGAATGCCTGATGTTATGGAAAGACTGATTGTGGTCGCTATTGACTAGTTATAAGCATGTTGCATTTTCCTTGTTGTGGAGATTGTTGTGACTAGCATGATGTGATATCTTGTGCTAGAACCCTTGTTGAAAACTAGGAGTGGAATGTCAGTGTTGGTTTGTTACGAAAAGGATGTTGGATGGGTGTTAGGGTCCCGTGAGTAAAAGTTCGGGGGCTGATACGTCACTATTGGGTGTCGATGCTTCGAATACAAAAGGTCGGGGGTCGATACACCAGTCTTGGTAGAGAGGAGTGTCGAGACTCAGGGTACAAAGGGTCAGGGGTCGGCATGATGAGTTTATTTGATGATGAGTATTGAGTCTATACGTGGTGGTGGTCAAGAACTAATACGTTGAGTTGTCGTCGGGGCCTTGGGGATAAATGCCAAAGGCCGATGCACAGTTCAAGGTCTTGGGAATAAATGGCAAGGTCAAACACCAAGTTTCCATAGAGGAGTGTCGGGGTCTTAGGGATAAATGTCAAGGGCCGATACGACTCGAGGAGTTAGACTTGGAGGACTAACATGGAGTGGTGGTTATGAGCAATAGTTCAAGACCTTGGGGATAAATGACAAGGTCTAACGCCAAGCTTCGGTAGAGAGATGTCGATACCTTGGGGATAAATGTTAAGGGTCGATACGCCTCGAAGAGTTAGACTTGGACTACTAACTCAGGGTTTAGAGCAAGTGGTAGCTCGAGGGAGTTAGAGGCTAGTGGGTCGTATGATCAAAGTCACGAGAGTCCTGGAGTTTGGATGTGTGTGTAGAAATGTTAATTTACGGTTATAAAATTCTTGATGTTTGATTATCTAATTATTGTGTTTAATGTCGCTGTGATTGTGAGTATACTGTTTGGTGAATAGTTAGTGAGGGCTACTTATGGAGTATTTTATGTACTCACCCCCTACTTTAATTGTTTCAGGTGTAAACAGGACCCTTGACCGTGGTGATGACATGGAGGAGGTTTGACCGAAGAGGGACCACTAGCTGCGTTTTTTGTCTAGGATAGCTGAATTGTAGTTTCATTGCTTGGAGCGTTAGAGACTTATTGTTAGTGGTGTACTAGATATTGGTTGACTCACGGAACGTTTTTCTTTATTTCATTCTTTTTGGGCGAGTTGTTGTTTGTTTTTGCCATACTTATTATTTGAACCTCTGGTGTATTTTGGATTGTTGGACCGAATGACTGTTCTCTTTTTCTTATTGGATTACTAGCCACTGAGGCAAACATGCGTTCTTAGGATTTGGTTGTGACAGTAAACCCACGGTTGTTATTAAAATAAGTGCTTCATGTCTTTTTGTTGGAGAAGAGCTGAATAGGGTAGGTGATAGCGTTACCTCGATATTTCATGTCGAAATTTCGGGGACATTCCACTTTATGTTTCCTTTAATGGAAAAAGGGTGAATAGATAATATGGCAACGTTACCCCATTCTTCGTGGTGAAATTCGGGGGGCTTTACAATAATAGTCATCAATGAATTACCTCGATATCATAACCATCAATATGAAGGTCTTCCCTCGCGGCTGACCTAAAAGTCTTCCCTAAAAGCCAACGTGAAGATCTTCCTTGAAGGACAACTTGAAGGTTTTTCCTAAAGGTCGATCTGAAGGTCTCCCATGGTTGCCAACTTGATGGTCTCCCCTAATGGTTGACTTGAAGACATTCCCTAGTAGCAAACCTGAAGATCTTCCCTGAGAACCGACCTCATAAAGGTCTTTCCTGAAGGCCGACATGAAGGTTATCCTTAGTGGCCGACTCGATGGTCTACCCTAAAGATCATTCAAGGGAGAAACAACCTTCCATACTTAGCCAAATTCCAGATGACAAGCGTATGAATTGGAATAGCTGCCGACCTTGGTCTCGACATGCTGAACCTCTGGTCGGATACTCGAACCTAAATAGGGTGAAGGGATAGAATTCCACAGCGGAAGCGTGTGAACGTGTGTTCTTCGATCTTGTTTTGGAGTTCCAACAAAGAAAAGATGTAAGCATGATTAAAAAGTAGTGAAAAATACCTTTGAAGACACTTCTTCATGTAGACACCAACGCCACCAAAAGGCCTTTCTCGCTATCCTCTAAATGTTAAGAACTCGGTTTGTGGGAACCGTTTTAAACTGAAAGGGAGATTGAGAAATCGAGAGAGCGATTTTTCGTAAGAGTTTTAGAAACTCATTCGACCGACAACAAAAATGGAGGAGAACCTTCCTTTTATAAGGGAGGAAGAGTGAGGGGGAAGTCCCCACTTCCCACCATTAATGATGGGTAGTGGAAAGTTTCCTCTTTTTTTCTTTTTTAATTTAATTAAAACAAATTCAATTAAATTAATAATTAACTAAATTAAATTAATTAATTACAAAAAGAATTATTAATTAAATTAAATTAAATCTAATTTAATTTAACCAAATGAACATAACTCATTAATTTAATTAATTTAATTTAATTAAATTAAACTTAAATTAATCAACAATCAAATTCTAATATCCATCTCTCTCATTATTTTGAATGCAATTCAAAATTAACTTTATCTCATAATGTATCAACATACAATTAATTTTAATTCCCTTTAACAAATTTGAACAATTCAAATTCTGTTCAAGACTAAATGTTCTTAACTATCTTTTACGAGATAGCAAGAAGACCTAATAGACCCATAGATTAGAAGCTCTAATGATATGAGATTAATTGATTAAACTCATTAACCATATTAATCAACATTTGTTAACTGTTGGTCACTCCACTAAAGACTCACAGCTACACTCTTCTCACTGTAGAATATTTTGCGTCAATGGGCTTTGACCATTAGCGGTAAGTCAATCATTCACAAATGTTCGTAATCACAGTTGGATCAAATTATAGTTTTATTCCTTTGTTACATCTTAGACCTTAAGTACCGCTAATTCTCTAATGAACAACCCAGTTATGGTCCGACCAATAATCGAAAGTCCCTCTCGAGCCTGTGAGGGGTGGGTGCCCTTGTTCAAGTCTCGGAGTCGGCACTTAAGAGAATACTCATCTACTTAGCCTAAAGTCGGGAAGGAGTGAATTCCATCTTGTGTTGTTGTGTTCCTAGCTCCCTACTCGGTCTCGTCCCTAAAATGATAGGAATATTGAGTCGGCAACTCGGGCCACTCTCACCCATACAAATTCAAAGGACGAGTCCTATCAGGCTGGAATCCATAACTCATTCAGGATTGAGATCAAGTTACCTATTGATCCTATTGAAATATTAATCAATTAGCTAATGGTGTTACAGCTAAGGATAAACTATTTCGCGGTTCGGTCTTATACAAAGTCATTGTATAGGATACTCCCACTTGCATGTCTCCACACGAGTGACCTCAAGTCATTTGTAACTATTACAAAGTGGGTCGTATCCATAGTGTTACTAGGATAAGATACCCAACTTTACCCATATACTATAGACCCTTTAGGTTATTACTCGAACATTATCCACCTGCATATCGAAGATATACTGTATATAGATACACTGTATATTAAATATATATTGTGTATCTGTTATATACTGTTCCAATTACGTGACATAACCTCGGATGTTAGTTTTTTGGATTTTGGTTAATGGAATTCTAAGAGAAAGTTCAATTACAACTTTATTGAATGAATATTTGTTTTATGTTTACAAACCTCAAGTTTAGAGTATAAAATTCAACATAGGGCACTTCACTCTTTAGTCAGGTATTTTATTCTAGCTCGGTCTCCATACTAAGGTCAGACTCAAAACTGACTTGAGCGTCGGAGTGTTTGTTCCCTTGTGCAGGTCTTTTCTCGCCAAGTGGTCTTCCAACTCATTCCAGACACTTCAGCTCATTCCAGTTAGCCTACCTTGACCTATTAAGCTAGTCATTCCTTCCGAAGGACACTCATGCTCTCCCAATGATCATCTGGACTAGGTCATACCTCACTCACTTTTTTGCATAAATACATTACATTTTAACTACAGTTGATGCATTAAGTTAAAGGTTGGAGAATCAAAATCTTGAGTAGTAAAAGATTTGTATGATTTCTTTTTTTCTGCTGAATGGAAATTTGAAGTGAACGATAAATGTATAACCTTAGAAATCAATACAGTTCTATGTTTGTTACATCTTAATTGTGGATCTTCCTTTAAATTTTCAATTCTTTTGATAATTACTTTACCTTTATTTCCAAATAGCCACGTCCCTCTCAATTGCATATTATTAATGAAATTTAAAATAAGCCACACCAAAATTGCATATATATATATAGATACATACATAATAATGCTTACATAATGAAATCATTAATTTTATTATTCTATATTTTTTTCTCACTGCATAAAACAGAGTACATGCACCATATACAAAAAATATACAATATCAGTAATGGAAAAATATTCAAGACAATGTAATCTGTCCATAAAATTGATAAATGAACTACCACAATTATACTTCAGAACTCTCTTATTCAAGGTGAACCCCCCACAACTATAATAAAAATAACCTCAATAACTAGATGATAAACCAACACCAAGAAAGTTAAACAGATTTTTGTTTTGAAAGATGATCAATGATCAAGAATGAAGGAGGACTTGTTCCTAGATTCAAGATTTTTCGAACTCTCCAGAACCTAATCTATCAAACTAGATTGAAAGTTCTAAACATGCATTCTAAACACAAAAATACAAAGGAAGCTTAAAGCTTGAGAGAGACTAAACTCAATCTGAAATTTCATTCATCAAATGTTGTCCTTCATGGCAAAGCTTACATCCCTATTTATATTAATTGAAAAGGCACCGCCCTTGGCTAACTAGTCTAAATTGAGCTTATACCTTTTCAAATTCATACATGAACCTCCTTAAATGCAAATACATAAATTTGAATGGTACATAATATATCAGGATGAGAATGAATCTGAATTTTTAGATACATTAAACTTCTTTTATGAAAATGTGTCATGTGCATCTTTAATGGATGCAATTATTCACCAGGTGTGAACACCTTAGCTTGGATATTCATATAGAAAACATATAATATATTATTTAACATTACAACATATGTGTAGCATATACCTCATATATACTCAAATTCAGTAACTTTAAATCATATAATAGCACTATACACTATCCAAAAAACACCAAAATGATACAGAACTTCAATATTGAATTTCCTCCATTTCTAAACTCTCTAACCACCTCTTTCTTCAATTTCTTTTATGGAATAAGAATAAGAATAAGAATAAACATGACAATGACAAGCCTCTTAGTTGAGCAAGTAAACTTAGTCAATCTACTTGAAAAAAAGTAAGAAGCTTAATTATTGATAAGAAGAAGCGTTATATTATTCATTCTCATTAACTGCTCCTGTACAAAAAAATCAGGTACAAATCTGAATCATAAGATGAAAAAGAAGTAAATCTAATCTTAGAGAGAAATTTGATTGTTTAGTAATGATATTTTTAAATCAAAACCAAATATTTATATCATATAACAAATTACAAGTATCATTTACTCAAAATATATTTTACTTCAATAAAATAATGTTAAGTATTCAAGGTAACATAATATACCTTT
Source organism: Momordica charantia (assembly GCF_001995035.1). The sequence goes on along the minus strand of NW_019104835.1, from coordinate 58,432 downwards.
TTAACCTGTGCATTCTTTTCAATTACTTTTTACCTGTGCATTCTTTTCGATTTGATCCACCTCGTCTATGAAATTGTTGCACACAACTTCTTCTTCCAAGCAATTTGTTTTCTATCATACATTTTTAAAATATGCATATATTAATATACATATGACCATAAGTAGTCAATAAGTTAAACATACTGACAATTAGAGTCTACATAATATAATCGTCATTTTTAGATACTCGCATTATTACATTCATGCACCACCCATTCAAACTCTATCCTTCAGTTTTCTTGCTAATATCTACACAACCACCATCCATTGATTTATCTCACCATTTCCACCAACTCTCTCCCAGCCCCACTGCAATTGCCTCCAAATCCTCGATATTAATTTGCTCAACCACCAATTTCTTGATACTTTCTACCTATGATAACAGTATATAAAGCTTCAAGAGTTGCAAGGTGAAATAGTGATTATCTTATAGTGCATCTAGTGGGAGAAGTACACCTTTGTGGACCCGTCTATTTTCGATGGTTGTATCCTTTTAAATGATACATGAAAGTTAAAAGGTTACATGGGAAACCAAAATCGACTGGAAGAGTGTATTGGAGAATGTTATATTGTAGAAGAAGTTGTAGAAATTTGATGTGAATTTTTATCTAGGATGGATCCAATTGGATGGTTTCAAACGAAAAAAGTGAAGGTTTGGAAATAAGGTCGCTATCAGCTGTCTCATATTAGACCAAAAAAATAAAAATTGGATCAAACTCACTTGTATGTTCCAGAGAACATGTGTAATGTGTTTCCATTTATAGAATACGTATACACTTGTATTCATTCTTGAAAACTGAATTATAATGTGTTTATTTATTTGAATGATAAAATGTGATACATTATCGGGAATAGACAACACATGAAGGTTTTTTTTTAAACAATTAATAGAAATATTTTGAAGAATGCAAAATGGTTACCAGATGAGTACAATCATAAATTCATTTTTTGGCTACATGAACGGGTAACATTTTATTAATATATTTTAAGACGAATGAATTTATTTTATCTAGACTTTAATTTTGAATTGTTTGTAGAGGTTGCACTTGCACTTAAAATTTCAAACAACTCTATCTCAACTACTTTAAGATAGTTATGTAATAATCATCGTCCAGATGTTCCCACATATGTTGGTTATATGATTGATGGTCGTTGCTATCACATGAAAGAACTTGACCAAATAAGAGATATCTAAAATAGTGGTGTTAAGTTAGTTGCCAAAACTATTGAAGTTGCTAGCGCTAAAAATAAAGTCTTATTATTTCAAACATGACATTTTATGAAGTAATTTAAGAAATATGAGAGCTTGATTATTATGATTTTAGGTTTGTATTATTGAAATGTGATTGGATTGACAACAATAAGGGTTTTAAGGTCGATGAACTTTGTTTTACAACCGTAAACTTGAATTAAATTGGACACAAATTTGATCCTTTCATTTTAGCATGGCAAGCAACTCACGTATTTTATGTTAGTAGCCCCATTAATCCAAGTTGGTCAGCAGTGCTCACACCTCTACAACGAGATGTTGAAGATGAATCTAATGTTGATGAATTGAGAGATAAAATAATGGATTGCTACGAGTTATGGAAATAAATGTCTAATATTGATACACTTAATGATATGGATGGAGATACATATACATATACACACACACACACACACACACATATATATATATATATGCAAGAAGTGATCGCGATGGTACATGGATTGATAACTGATATTCTAAATGGGTATTGTTGGGTACTCTATCCTAAAACTCATAGTTTTTAAACAATGAACATTAATGTGAGGTTATTCAGACAAATGTTGTTAAATGAAAGTGAATTTGTTTTTTTTTAATAAATCCAATAAACTACGAACCTTTGGCTATTATAATGAGTACTTGGACTTTATGTGGAGACATAAATTGGATCAAGTTCAAGTAAATAGCCTAAATAGTCTATAGTACATGGATCAAGTTGGGTACTTTTTCCTGGAGACACTATTGAATACGACCCGCTTTATGATTGTTACAAATGTTGTAAGGTGTCATAAACGAAGTGATCCTGATCCGTTCGTGTAGAAACATGTGAGCGGGGGTGTTCTACACAATCAGATTGTGTAAGGTTGACCCTGAAATAATCACTGTTACGTATTAACACCGTTTACGGATAACACTGATTATTTTCGTTTATCGATGACCTAAATAACTTGATCTAAATCCTGAGCCATCTATCAACTCTTATTTATTCAGGATTCTCCCTTGAGTTGCATAGGTGAGAGTAAGCTCATCAGCGCTGCTCAATATGCCTCCCATTTCAGGGATAAGACTGGGTAGATAGCTGGAGACATAGAATTAGCAAGACGGAATTCACTCCTACCCGATTTAGGGATAATAGAGAGGTTGTTCCCTTAAGGGCTGATCCCGGGTCTTGAACAAGGGGCCCGATCCTCTCACTGGCCCGAGAGGAATTGAATTTAGTGATTTGATCCTAAATCAATTGTTCATTAGAGGGATAGTGGTACTTAAGGAGAAAAGATGTAACTCAGGGGTAAAACGGTTTTTTTTTACCTAGTTGAGGTTACGAACGGCCTGTGAAGGATCAACTTACCGATGACGGTTATATCGAATGGACACAGATATATCTACAGTGAGGGGAGTGCATCGACAGGTTATAGTGGACAGTCCTGTTAGTTAACGAATGTTAATTAATTAAGTTAAAGAGTTTGACCGGTTAGTCTCGAATCGTTGGAGCCTAATCTATAGGTCCAACGGGTCTCCATGCTAGCTCATAAAGGATAAAATTGATGAACTAGGTGAAGTAAGAATTTGAAGTGTTCAAATTTCGGTTTTTAAGGGAATATTGTATTTTATATGAGATATAATATATAATCTAATTGACATTTAATTATTATGGAGAGTATGACTTATTTAAATTAGTTTTAAATAAGTTCAAAGCATGAGGCTAATGCTTACTTGCATAAGTGCAGAATTTTTCCACTCAAATTTCTATTGTCTTCTTCTAGCCATTAGTGTTTTCCCTTTGTTTTCACTCAAAATTCGGTCTCACAACCGTGTTCATCAACCTGAGGATAGCACAGATTTGTCGTTGGTGGTCCCATTGAGTTAGGAGAAGAAGTTATAATGGAAGTCTTCAGAGGTATAAAGTTAATCTTTTTCTCTTTACCTTTTTCATCATTTTTCCAAGCATGCTTATTTTAGTTAAATTGCTTCATTAAGTGTATTATGATCCTTAGCTTCTGCTGTGCATGCCTAAGAGTTCCATCAGGTATGTGTTTTGTTTTTATTTTGTTTAGGTATCAATGCTGGTATTATTTTTATGTATACATTTATTCCTTTTCAAGAATCACCTCTTGTAAAATTTTACATTTATGTATTGATTTCTTCATTGATGGATTCAACAAACAATCGCCACGATATGAATCAATTGAGGAAAGAAAATCTTTGCATGATTCATCGAGGGTGAGGTGTATAAAGGCTATACGACCGTGCTTGAATAACATACAATAAGGATGAAGGGGAGGGAAGAGTAGTTTTGTATAATGAAGGTCAACTTATTAGATTGTGATTTAACTATGGCATATTTTCCATGTTATCATTTTAACAATTATTTTGATAAAATCCCATAAATTGCCACAAGTAACAACTATTACATGACAACATAATTGTTATGAGATTTGAGTCTATAAAGCTTTTTGCGAGTGGCACAAGGTTTCGCACATTGGATGTGTATTCATTAGGGACCTTAATTTAAGCTAATGTTTTACACAAACTCAATTTCTTCGAGCGTGATAATGTATAACATGCTGGAGGTATGAAAGTTCACTTTTCACTAACTTGCCTGGTAAATTCTAACGTTATTCTTAGTTTTACCAAATCTTGTCGAGTCCTCAATTCATCTTTCGTTTTCCCATGAATATCAAGTAGTGGGCCAATGATATTTGTGCATATATTTTTTCGACGTGCATCACATTTAGACAATGTCATACATGGACACTTTTCTAATATTCTAAAAAAAAATTTGATTTTGCTTCCGATAACTACTCCAAAGATTTTACTATTTACTCCCCTTTTCGTTACTTTTACTTATATAGGGTTTGAAATTCACTTGTTCTTGCCAAATTTTCTCTTCCACTTAATGTCTCCAATGCTAGTTCAAATTCTTGTTCACCATTGAAAGTCTTCTTCTCATTTCTATATGGATGATATCGGAGTAAAAAACAATGATGTATGAGGTATGCTATCTTCTTTCCATGTTTCAATTGAATGAAGGATGTTTTTCTCTAAAAATTAGACATGCATGATACTCTTTTACATTACAACCACCTAAATTTTCATATGCTGAAAAATCATTTATAGTTCATGTTAAGATAGATTTTTAGACAAAAGTTTGATCTTGATACGCATCATAACATGCAAGCCCCTCAATCCAAAGTTTTTTTTTTTAGTTCCTTGACCAATTGACCAAGGTATACATCTATATTATTTCTAGGTTGTTTAGGATCAGATATTAATGTAGTTAACATCATAAATTTTCGCTTCATGCACAACCATGGTGGAAGATTATAAATAACGAATATAATTGGCCAACAACTATACCTATTACTAAGATCACCATGTGGATTAATTCTATCAGTAGATAAAGCTAAACAAAGATTTTTGGCTTAAAAATGAACTTCGACCAAAGATTGTTAATTAATTTCCAAGATGGAGAGCCCATAGGAGTTGCAAAAGTCAATCATTTCCTCTGCCTCTAGCATGCCGAATCAACAACTTTGATATTTTGGTATTTCGAAACATTTTTTGGAATCGAGGAATCAGAGAAAAGTACCACATAACCTTAGCTGGAACACATTTTTTTTCTCTCCATTGGAGTTCTTACGAAGCTGTCATCTCTTGATATTTTGCAAATTGGACATTAATCTGCATTAGAAAGGTCTTTCTTAAAAAGCAACAATCGTTGACAAATGACATGAATTTTCTCAAACGTCATTTCAAAAGTACCCAATTTTTTTTTGGATTTATATATAGAAGTTGGGATTTCATTCGGGTGTGGTAGGATATCATGTACTAAAGTTAACAATTCCATGAAATTTTTATCACTCCATTCATATTTAGCTTTCAACTTATATAATTTAAGCAATGTAGGTATTTTAGTGAAATTTTTATTGCCTAAGTACAATGGTTTCTATGAATTACTCAATAATTGGTCAAAGTTTTCAATCTTCTTATTTGTAAATAGTCTTGTGCAACTTCAACATTTCGGTTGTATTATTTATATAATTTTCATCATAATTTTATTCCCTTAGCAGTAGTACTTTCATTCTTATCCTAATTAGGTATTTGCTCACCATGCCAAATACATGTCTTATAATTTTTATCAATGCCATAAATAAATAATTGGCCTTTTAACTATATCCAAATCTTTTTTAATTGCATTTGTACATTTCAAGCACGCATATGGAGTTTGACCCCTTTAAATATTGTAGTCCATTTTGAATGAAGTTTTCAACACCCAAATTATATTCCACTAATATTCTATCTTAATTCATCCATGACTTATCTATACATAACAACTTAAGCACAATTATTATCTAAAAAAAAAAAACTATATCAAACAAAGGAATATTTCAAAAGATGGATAAAAGCTCAAAGGAACTTTCTTGAAAATATCAAAATAAATTTTGTTGACATATTAGTGTAAATATACTTTCAGGTTAATACCAAAATATTTCATCTTACTTTTTCATGAATGCAATAGAATCTTATCATTGGTATAAGCTCATGTGACTGACGTATTTCATGAACTTGCTAGGTGAGTTATGTAATGAATGTTATTTGAGATTCATATGGTTATTGGTATGGTTGTAAATGCTATATTGGTATGGTTGTAAATGCAGGATAGCAACACAATGAGGAGATTTATGTTTATGAAAGAAGATCTAAATCAAAAGTTGGTATACTAACCAGCTCATTCTTTTACACAAGACTATTTCGAAACATAGCAAGCCCAGACTTAGACCAAGTAAAAAGCAGTAAGTATCAAGTAGCCAAACTAGTAGTGTTTATTTAAATGAAGTTATAGTGGACTTCCCAAATGATGATGAAATGCTTAGAACATAAATTGTTCCGTATGTTGGAGTAGATGTGTATATTTAATAATTTGTCTTTGTATATATACACCTACATATAACATGTTTCGAATCTTGGAAATGTTGAATTTATATATATAAATTTTGAGTTGATGTTCCTCGAATCCAGTAAATATTGAAGAATTTGAGGTACAAATTTTCTACTATTGAAAAAAATAAGGTTTATGTAATACGTGCATTGAAACAAGGGATAAACTGCCTCATTCTAAGAGATTAAAAAAAAAAAGAAATATGATACTAAAAGCATTAGAAAGGGTTCAAAAAGAGTTAAAATTGGCCAACATGTGAGTTTGTCTACAAAAATACATTAATTATTGTTTTTGCTTTTTTAAAAAAGAAATCAATACTTCTTTTTCATCATCCACGAACTGAATATTTTTCAAAGGTAAAGAATATTGAAGTAAATATCACTGAAAATAAGAAAAAGAAGGTACACTAATGGATCTCTCTCTATATGCATGCATACATATGTATATATGTGTCTGTGTAAATATAAAGATATATGAAGTATGTATTATATATACATTATGTTTTGTTAATATATTATAGATATATAACAAACTAAACATGTAACAAAATTCTAGATGGGTCGTTGCTACTTCCATGTTGTCCTATACGAAAAAACTTTAGATCTATGTAAAATTAGAATTTATGAGAAACTATGTCCAAAAAATATCTTAGAAAGTTCTATTGCGAAAACAAAAAGGCATAGAGAACAACACTAAAACTCATGTAAATAGTTTCACAAGATATGGGAAAACAACCTATGGCCAATGAAGGTGGAACATCATACAATAAGACATCTAATGAAAAATCACTGATATACAATACCATTCTTAGTTTCTTTGTTGATTTTCAAGAGATGGTTATAAAAAATTTGAACTATTGTGAGTAACAAGATTGATATCCTATTTTCAAAGGTAGAAAGTATCAAGAAATTGTGAGTAGATAAAATTGTATATCAATGAAGAATCACTAGTATATAATACCATTTCTAGTTACTTTGTTGATTTTAAATAGCTGATTATAAAAAACTTTGAACTATGGTGAATAGCAAGATTGATATACAATTCTAAAAAAGTATCAAGAAATTGTGAGTAGCAAGATTGTATATCAATGAAGAATCATCGGTATACAATATCATTCCTAGTTTATTTGTTGATTTTCAAGAGATGGTTGTAAAAAATTTTGAACTATTGTGAGGAGCAAGATTGATATACTATTCTCAAAGGTAGAAAATATAAACAAATTGATGGTTGAGCAAATTAATATCGAGAAAATGGAGGAAATGGTAGTGGGGGTGGGTTGGTGAAAATAGTGAAATAAATCAATGGATGGTGGTTGTGTAGATATTAGCAGGAAAATTGTGTTAGAATTTAAGCTAGATTCATTCTATACACATGCATGAATTCCTAGATACATGAATTGTTAAGTTCATGTAAGATAATGTACTAAGATACATCAATAGTATGTATACATGTATCCATTTATTTTGTATCTTTTAGATGTGTCTCTTGGATGTCATATAAAGGGATCATTTCCCTCATTTGTAATCAAGCAAGAAAGAAGCAAATTGAAGCATTTCAATCAAGAAAGAAAAGAGAACAATATTCTTCTCTTCTATGTTCTTGAGTTTAATAAGAGAACAAATTTCTTATCTTTAAAGTTGGTGAGTTATAGAGTAAATTCTAGTGAGGGCTTATCAATGTTTCCAACAAAGTGGTATCAGAGCCAGGTTCAAAAGATGTCATCCAACAATATGTTGCAGCCTCAACTTCCTCGTTTTGAAGGAAATAACTATAGACGGTGGAGTCAACAAATGAAGGTTCTTTATGGATCTCAAGAGCTTTGGGATTTTGTTGATAGAGGATATTTGGAGCCCGAAGGTGATGATGGTCTTTCACAACAACAACTCAACGAGTTGAGAGATGCTAGAAAGAAAGACAAAAAGGCGTTGCTTTTTATCTACCAAGCTATGGATGAAAATATCTTTGAAAGAATTTCAAGAGTCTCAACTGCTAAAGCAGCATGGGATGAATTGCAGAGTTTGTATGAAGGAGAGGAAAAGGTAAAAATGGTAAGATTGCAAGCACTTCGAGCTAAATTTGATACCATTAGAATGAAAGAAGTGAAACTGTTGAAGAATTTTTCAATCGTGTTCTCTCTATTGTTAATCAATTGAGATCAAATGGAGATGCAATTGAAGATCAAAGAGTGGTAGAAAAGATCCTTAGAAGCATGACCAGAAGATATGAGCACATTGTAGTAGCAATTGAAGAGATCAAAGATTTGTCAACACTCTCCATAAATAGCTTGATGGGATCTCTCCAATCTCATGAGCTTAGATTGAAACGATTTGATTGTACTCCTTCAAAAGAAGCTTTTTATATGCAAACTTCTTCTAGAGAGAGATTTAATGGAAGAAGAGATGGACGCAGTGGTCGAGGAAATGGAAAGTCTAATGACTTCAAAAGTTTTGAGTAAGAGAGAAAATAAAATCAAACTTCTTCAAATAGAGGAACGGGAAGAAGTTCCAGTAGAGGTGGAGGTTGTGGAGATTTTTCTCACATACAATGCTTCAATTGTGGACGCTACGAGCACTTTCAAGCAGACTGTTGGTCTAAAAAGACAAATTCTAATCAAGCAGAGGCCACTCTGATGCATGAACAACAAAATGATGATCAAAGCCTTCTTTTCCTCACATTTAATGTCTAAGAAACAAGTACTGAAGATATATGGTATCTTGATAGTGGTTGTAGTAACCACATCATAGGAAGAAAGGATACTTTAGTAACTTTGGATGAATCTTTTCAAAATGAAGTGAAGACAGGTGACAACAAGAAGCTCACAGTCAATGGAAAAGGAGATATTATCGTGAAGACAAAGAATGGAGCAAAAAGAATCATTGATGTGTATTACGTTCCAGGACTCAAACACAATCTTTTAAATGTTGGGCAGCTTTTATGAAAGAGACATGATGTTGTCTTCAAAGATAGCATATGCGAGATTAGATCCAAGAATGGAAGTCTCATAACAAAGGTACACATGACTCACAACAAAATGTTTCCAATCAAAATGTACCATGAGAAGTTTCTTTGTTTTGAGACTTTAGTAAAAGACTCTTCATGGCTTTGGCATTCTCAGTATGGGCACCTGAGTTTTGACACTTTGTCTAACATGTGTCAACAACATATGGTGAGAGGAATGCCAAATATTAAAAGGGAAGATCAACTTTGTGAATCATGTATTTTGAGAAAGCATCATCGAAATCCATTTCCGATAGGAGGTTCTTGGAGAGCATCAAAACCTCTCGAGCTAGTCCATACAGACTTAGTCGACCCATGCAAACTACTATGCTCGGAGGTAATCGTTATTTTCTCACATTTATTGATGACTATAGTCGGAAGACATGGATTTACGTGTTAAAAGAAAAAAGTTCTACTTTCGAGTATTTGAAAACATTCAAGGCAATAGTGAAAAATGAAAGCAACTTAAAATTGGAGATGTTGCATTCTAGTCGTGGAGGAGAATATATTGCTTTCGGAGATTTTTTGAAAGAAAATGGAATCAAGCATCAAAAACCTGTTCGAAGAACTCCTCAACAAAATGGTGTTGCAGAGAGAAAGAACAGAACAATAATGGAGCTTTCAAGAAGTATGTTGAAGGCCAAAAATCTTCCAAATGAATTTTGGGGAGATGCGGTGACATGTGCTGTTTATCTTTTGAATCGTGCTTCAACCAAAAGTGTTCAAGGCCTTACTCCTCAAGAAGCATAGAGCGGATTAAAGCCAATTGTTAGTCACCTAAGAGTATTTGGCTGCATTGCTTATTCTCATGTTTCAAATGAGAAAAGAGGTAAGCTCGATGATAAATCAGAAAAATACATTTTTGTCAGGTATAGTGAGCACTCCAAGGCTTATAGATTATTCAATCCTATAAGCAAGAAAATCATTATCAGTCGAGATGTAAAATTCAGTGAAGCAGATTTTGGAGATGGGATGCAACAAATGGAAACCATAATCCATTACTTGTTGACATGAATGACAAAGGAGATGTTCAAGACTTGGAGTTTGAAGAAACTCAACCAGCAGCTTCATCTTCATCTCTACCTTCCACAAGTGATGAATCAACTCCATCAAGGAAGATGAGGAATATTCAAGAGATCTGTAATTCTTCAAGAAGAATACTTGAAGATGAACATGTTGATTTTGCTTTATTTACAGATGTTGATCCTATATACTTTGAGGAGATAATTCAAGATGAAAAATGGAAGGTTGCAATGGATCAAGAGATCGATGCAATAAGAAGAAATGAGACATGGGAGTTAGTCAATCTATCGGAAAATATAAAAGCTATTGGAGTCAAATGGGTCTACCGGACGAAGCTGAAGCAAAATGGCGAAGTTGAGAAATACAAGGCAAGACTTGTCGTTAAAGGTTACAAGCAAAAGTATGGTGTGGATTATGAAGAAATTTTTGCACCTGTGACCCGCTTAGAGACTGTTCGATTGATTCTAGCTCTTGTAGCACAAAATGACTGGAAAGTACATCAAATGGATGTCAAATCAGCTTTTCTAAATGGGTACTTGGAAGAAAAGATATATGTTGAGCAACCTCCTAGTTTTATGAAGAATGGAGACGAGGACAAGGTATGTCGATTGAAGAAAGCATTGTACAGGTTAAAGCAAGTACCAAGAGCCTGGTACAGTCGTATTGATAATTTCTTCCGGAAGAATGATTTCAAAAGATGTTCATTTGAACATGCTCTCTACACCAAAGAGGACAAGAATGGTAATTTCTTGATCATTTGTTTATACGTTGATGATTTGATATTTTTGGGAACTTCAACAATGATGCTTGAAGAGTTCAAAGAAAGCATGAAGAAAGAATTTGAGGTATGGGCTTGCTTCACTACTTTCTCGGTATCGAAGTAAAGCAAAGTGATACTGAGATTAATATTTCCTAAAAGAAGTATGAGACGGATTTGTTGTTCAAGTTCAAAATGAAGAATGTTTATCTTGCCAGTACTCCTATGGAAGTAGGTGTGAAATTGAGCAAGCATGATGAAAGTGAAGATTTTGATGCCACCATCTATAGAAGTCTCGTTGGAAGTTTAATGTATTTAACTACAACTAGACCTGATCTTATGTTCTCAGTCAGTTTATTGAGTAGATTTATGGCATCACCAAAGAAGAGTCATTGAGAAGTTGGAAAAAGAGTTCTTCGATATGTTCATGGAACTATTAATCATGGAATTCACTATAAGAAGAAAATTGATAATGTTCTTGTTGGATATAGTGATAGTGATTGGGGAGGAAATATTGATGATTATAAAAGTACTTCTGGATATGTGTTTAGTATTGGTTCTGGAGCAGTTTCATGGGCATCAAAGAAGCAGGAAGTTGTAGCGTTGTCAACAACTGAAGCTGAATACATCTCTTTATCCACAACCAGTTGTCAAGCACTTTGGCTGAGAAAGGTGCTACATGAATTGAAGTGTCCTCGAGAAAAAGGGACCATCATGTTTTGTGATAATACCTCATCAATTGTTCTTTCGAAGAATCCAGTTTTTCATGGAAGGAGTAAACATATAAAGACCAAATATCACTTCATCAGAGAATTGATCAAAGTTGGCGAAGTATGCATCAAGCATTGCAAAACACAAGATCAAGTTGCAAATATATTTACAAAAGCATTGAAGACAGACTCGTTCTTAAAAATGAAGGAGAAGCTTGGAGTTATGGAAATCTAGCTTAAGGGATGATGTTAGAATTTAAGCTAGACTCATTTCTATACACATGCATGAATTCTTAGATATATTATGTAACTAATAAACTTAACATTGTTTTATTAGTATATTTGGAGTAAATGATGCTTATAATTTGTTAAATGGTATAAATAATTTGGTTTGATTTGAAAACTTCATTATTGAACAATCAAATCCCTCTATAAGATTAAATTTACTTCTTTTTCATCTTATAGTTAGAATTTGTGTTTGATTGTTTCGTACATGAGCGTATCAATGGAAATGAATAATGTAATGCTACTTTTTATCAATAAGCTTCTTACTTTTTTCAAGTGGATTCACATTGGTTATTTGCTCAACTAAGAGGCTTGTCATTATCAAGTTTATTTTTCTTCTTATTTCATAAAAGAAATTGAAAAAAAAATGATGGTTGGAAAGTTGAGAAAGGAGGAAATTCAACATTGAAGTTTTGAATCATATTTCTTTATTTTGATGTTTTTTGGGTAGTGTATAGTGTTATTATATGATTTGAAGTTATTGAATTTGAGAATATATGGGGGCATAGGCTACAAACATGTGGGGGTGGGGGATCGAACTCACAACCTCATGGTTGGAGGTATATGTCAATTAGCGCTGAGCTATGCTCGCTTTTGGCATACAAAGTAATTAACAAGATTTATATCATTTATACTTCATAGTTTATGGTACTTTTAATATGAACAGGGTATATATGATATATAGTTAGTGGGTGATTAGGGTGATTGATACGCAACAACTCAAGCTTTTGGACTTATCTAGCCTATAGCCACTTGAATCAAATCGTATAGTTGGTTTCAACCAGAAAGGGAAAGGATATCTAACATTTGCAGTCAATCAAGACAAAGCATGCTCCGAAGGGTAAATAATGGATTCTTAAGACAAAAAGGGGAAGGCCAATGGTCTTTATAAGAAAATTTGCTAAATAAAATAATCCTAAAAACTAAGGTAAATAAAATAAAACAAGATAATTGACAAGATATTTCCCTTAATTTGCTAACTTGCTAATCAAGTCAGACAATATATTCCTTAAACTAATTTTGATAAAAGTAAAATAAACTAAGGAAAATCAAAACAAAAGATCTTCCGTAAAAACTACCGCTACTTTGATTCAAAAAGTCACCGACGGTTCCCGACTTTTTCCGGTTTCCACAAACTTGCTAATCAAGCAAGGGAAATTATTCATTAAATGTAATTTGATAAATCAAAAAAATAAAATAAAGGAGAATAGGAAAGAAATAATTTCCTTAAATGACTTGGAGTGAGCGGCAAGGCTCTTTGGTGCCAAAGGGGGCTGGGGCGCATTCGAGGGTCTATGGCTACAAGGCATGGGTACGTGCGGAGGCAGGCACGTGGGGATGGGTGGCTGGGATGAGGTGTACGGGTGCTGGTGCAAGGCGGCAAGGGAGGCACGCGCGGTAAGGGCGTGCCACATGAGACATGCGTGGATGGGCGGTAGATGTGGGACTAACATTGCATGGTAGGCACCGTGGGGTGCATTCGCGCACGAGCTGGGCGTTGGCGTGCATAGAGGTTGGTAGTTAGGCAATGATGTGTGTGATAGCACACTTTGTGAGCTACATTTCATGAGATTTATATTAAAATTATTTGTTAGTTTTCGTTTCTTCATGACAAATTTAAGCACATGAGATATATTTTGCAGAAATAAAGTATCGCGAAGAAACGAGACATATTTGGATCAAAATGAGAGGAAAAAAAGAATTAAAGTGACCAAGATGGAATAACAAAATGATTTTAAGCCAAAAACCCGAGGAGATCACGCCACGGCGCTAGCTTAGAGCACCACGGTGCTCCAAAGTATAAATTTCACTTTTTTTAATAGTGTAGCATCATGGCCCTGTGTGTAGTGTTATGGCGCTACCGCGTCAACATTTTATAAAAATAGGGTTGTGCAGTCATCGAGATGGGGGAGTTTGGGAGAGATTTTTTTACAGTTTGCTTTTTTGGCCAATTTGGAGGATAATGAAACCAATGGAGAGCTTAGAAAAGTTTTTTTCAATGCTCAAGATCATGGAGGTTGCTTCGGGGACGGACGATTGACAGGCTGAATATAGTTTCTTCTCCTTTCCCTTGATTTTTCTAGTTTTGTTATGAACTTCTCATTGTGATTTTATTGTTTTCTATTGAATATGAAAAGTTAAACCTCTTATATTAGGGATTGATGTAGCCATCAAACTTTATAGATCGATTGTTTAGTTCTCTTGATTGAATGATTATGAATGTTCTATTTATGTTTCTCTATGCTTAATGCCTTTAATCTACTGACCATAGATTGATTGATTTTAGACTTGAAATATTATGCTCGGGAGAGGTGGTTGAGAGTTAGAACTGGGATGCATAACTAAAGGGGTTCTACTAGGGAGATTTAAAAGTCCTTTAGAGGTCGTTAAAAAACTTGTTCAGTAAAGCCTTTACTTGTTATAGAAACTAGATAGGGATATTGGTTTCTTAATTGGTAAGGAAAAGTAGCTTACGCTCGGGGAAGGCAGTTGAGATTTGAGAGTTTTTGGCCTATAGATTTAATAATTCGTTCAATCTTTAGTAATTAAGTAGTTGGTTCATAGATTCAATAGGTGAAATCAATTCCCTAAGACCTTTCTTCCCATTGTTTTTATCTTTATTATTGTATGTTTATTTTCTTTGATTCTATTCCATTCGAATTCAATTCTCTAAATAAAATTGAGTGATTGTATCTGTGGTACTTGAGTGAGCTAGAAATCCAATCCAGAGGATGATATCGGTATTCACTTACCATCTATATTAAAACTTGACTCATATACTTGCGGTAAGCAATTTCTGCTAAAGCGTGCGCAAAGAATGGTGTTGTGTGCACGTCAAAGGCTGCTGATGGCGCCCGGTGCAACTTCTTGTGAGGTTAGCACGATGTAGATGGAGTTAATGTGTGATGGTGCTCTCTTCTTGTCGTGATGTGCTTCTAAGGACTTATTGCCATATATGATCATATAAGTGATATTAAGAGAAAAATAGTATATATATCATGTATAATTTATAGTTTAGGTATAAGTGAATTAAATCATGTTTTGAAAGAATGTATTATATTCAGTAAAATATGTACAATTTTATGTTTTGAAATATGTTTTTTTTTTAGATAATTGTGTTTTGAAACATGTTACAATTTATTCAAACAATTACGTTTTTTCATTTAATAAGATATATTCAATGATAGTTGTAATATATATAACCTTATCATCATATGTGATGATGCTTTATAATGAAGATATATTATTCACTTTTTGGTTAGTATATATTTCTTCCAAATTATAATGATGGCTTATATTCTCAATGATGTTATTTTTAAGTATATATTAAATTACCATTTTTAACAGTGAAGTACAAGGTTTAGAAGTACAATGGTATATATCATATAAGCTATAATTGAGATTGATATATATAATATTTAAGAAACAGTTAACATTGGAATATAAAGGAACAATAATAATATTTTAATTGTATACAAAAAATGGGTAAGAGATAATTTGCATATCTTTTGATAGTGTAAGGAAAAAATTGCATGACTTTTATTTGTGACCATACATCCACAACGACCACATTTAACACGCTTTTTAAATTCTATTATCGGATGAAAATTTCATTTTCTTATATCTATCAACAGAATATTTCACATTTGGTGGCAAAATGTTTATGCTATTCACATCTTCCAGAATATTCCAATTTGATTGGTTACCTAATGAATGCATCTACTATAAATAGAACATATATATTTGTTGGAATAATATGGTGAGACGTAACCTTTGCTAGTTTAAGTGACAACTTTTAAATAAGGTTACAACTTCTATTAGTTTTATATTAGTTTGGCCTACGGCTTATTTTATTTTATTTTTCTCCTCCATCTCCTCTCTCCTCTTCCATCCTCCTTCATCCCCTTTTTTTCTCTGGCATCTTCTCGTGCTTGCCACGCACCCTACCAGACCCATATTTCTTTGTCAGAATCTTCTAGGGAGATGAAGTTAAATGAGTCATTACCAAAATTTTCCACCATGTACAATTCTAATAATCCACTTGCAGCATGGTTTATTCTTCTTTTAACTAAGCTCTCTCTTCTCATCCAATTCCCACTATAGAAATCTGTGGTAAGAAAAGAGAAAAAAAGCCGAAACTGAAATTCAAAACCCTCACTTTCAAACCCTTGCCCAGTTTATTAAAACTGCATATTGGCAAGCTGCAATTTACATATCGAGCTTATTAATTGTGGATGCATATGAAGTAGACACAACTATATTTGATGAATCATGTCAAAGGAAGCGCTGACATAGGCTTCTACCGGTATGGGATCATGGAACATAACTTTTGAAAAACACAATACTATAAAAGTTATGATCCGCAACCCTCAAAATTAAGGACACAAGTGTTGAGGGTATTTTGTCACCTAAGCACGTATCTTTATTCATGCATTTTTGCAATTTCCACTTCTTTCTTCTGCTTTCCTACACTATTCTCAATTATTTGGCTATATAATCTCAATGAATTCATTGTCTTTTCAAATTATATATGCTCTGCTTTATGGGGGAAAATAGAGAATAGTTAACCATGACGATGAACATCCTTCAAGCTTCCTCAATTTACTCACTCCACCCTTCACCTTCATTTCGTTATTTCTTCTATTGTTGCCTTATTTGGCTTTTAAATCCTCTATCAATCATTTTTGCTCTCTTCAGTGACAATATTGCCCAAATGGTCATTCTCATCACTGGAGCTTCCTCGAGCATTGGCGAGGTAACAAATCTAAAATTTGTTCAGAACAAAGATAAAGTTAAAAAAAATAGACCAAATGTTAAAGCCAAATGGTTTTGATTGTAGCATTTGGCATATGACTATGTGAAGAGAGGAGCTTTTTTAGTTCTTGTGGCTAGATGAGAGGAGCCACTTGAAGAAGTCGCGGATATAGCTCGCTTGAATCTTTCGAGGATATTGCAGAGAAAGATGGCTCTTGTAGGGTGCATGGCAAGCATGAGAAGATTTCGAGGAAAAAAGGGACCTAGAAAATGGATGAGGAGAAATGAGAGGGAAGAGAAAATTAAAATTAACAAATAATAATAGAAAAAACCAAACTAATATAAAACTAATAAAAGTTCCCACCTTATTTAAAAATGGCTACCTCAACTATGCCACATCATTTTTAGTCAACTAACCATAAAATGAACTTATTTAGACCCACTTCTCAAATCTTAGGGAATGAACTGTCGTTTTTTTTTTTTTTAATTTAGGGACCAAATAGACATTTAGTTCAAAACTTAGGACCAAAAGTGTATTTTACCCTAAATGTTAAATATAGGACAACAATAATGTAGTATATTCCATAAATACCCATATATGCATAAACTAAAAACTAATTAACTTAGTACTTCAATTTTTGCAAATCAGAATATCATAAATACAAAACTAACATAATCAGCATGTGTATGTTATCATAACTATACAAGACATGCCCTCTTGGCAAATAACTCCTCCTAAACATACAAAACTAAATGATATATACCATAAAAAAGAAGATTATAATATATATACTCTTACATCTTGTTTAATAGCATTAAAAACATCTGATATAAACCTCTTTTTTAACTTATGAATATCTAACCAATCACAAGATATTTAATATATATCTTTATTTTAACATATCTATAACTTCGACACTCAAACTAAATTTATACACTCTCTAAGTAAGTAAAACGTTGATTATATATTTCTTAGTCTAGACAATGACTTTATAAAAACAACAATGTGCAGCATATATAAATGTTAACCAAGTGATGAAAATTACAAAGTAGTAAAATATTTACCTGCATTGTACGTTGATATGCGAGAACTCAAGCGTGTGGACGATCAAGTCATGACCCATTAGAGCTCAATCATACAAGTGGTTAAACTCAAAAGGAAAAAAACTAGATGGGTTACCTTTAGATCGTCAAATGTCGAGAGTAGACAAAATACTCACTATATTCAAGGTTGAAACATTCCACAAGTTTGATGGCCAACCAAACTTGAATGCTTCTCAGTAATGCATCATAAGCTACACACACAAAGGAATACACCATGAGGTTTTTGTTGCATATCCACAATTGACGTGAAAACAAGTACAAGTATAGACTATAATGCTCGATTGTAGTACAAAATAAGGTCGAATCCACATGGACTAAGATTAAATTTCAATATAGCAATTTAAGATACCAAAAGAATTTAAAAACAAAATTTAGTAATGCGATGTAGTTTTAAACAAAACAATTGGTTGAAATAACAAATATGATTCAAATAAGGAAATACTAGATTATCAGATGTTGCAGCCTACAAAGTGATTGATATACATTTGTAAATAGAAAAGCAGTTTAAAGTAAGAGAGGATTCTGGTGGGAATCACTATAAACGCTCTCGTTCACTCCCAAATAATAGTCTAGCAAAATCGAACTGCTAATTGCCCAAACCTACATTGTTCTCTCCCGAAACATCCAAAGATATTCGTTCCCAACTGTCGTTGTAAAACAAACCAGCTCTAATAACAATGTATAGGCATGAAAGGGTGAACCTTATCCCTAAATACTAATCATCCTAATTTAAAAGAGTAATCTAACAAAAATAAAGTTCAACAAGCATCAAATAGACTTCTCTGAGCCACAAGAGAGCTAGCAAACTAAAATGATGGCCAAACACATTCAGTCAGAAGAAAACATTAACGTAACTCTATTAAATCACCATTTCAATATACTAAAACATCACTGTTCGAGAGCTACAGTAAGAGACTCTCCCCATCCTCGGAAATGAGGTTTTAGTTCATGAAGAAAAGAGAGTAAACAATGGGGTAAGAAAAAGTCACAACCCATTTGTTGGAGAAGTTTCGGTACAAGTCAAAAAAACTTCTAGCTCAATAAAAATGAAGGTCCCAGCTTCTAATTGTCAGCTTCTTCCTCAAAATAGGTGCTAAATGTCATGGGTTTCAGCTCCTTTCAAAATATATTCCTTCTTTGTCTTCCCTTTGTCGGCTAGCATCCCTTTTCCTTTTATTGATCCCTAATTTTAGGGCAACACCTGAGATTTGTATGAATGCGGTTAAAGTCCGAGCACAGAAAAATTACTGTGCTGTCTGAGATGTTAGGGCACAAGAAAAGCTCCAGCATGGCAACTTTGGCAGAGCTCCAACATCTTCAAATCTACAAAACATTCCTAAATAGCATGGATTCAGTTAGAACTTGCACAACTGTGGCACACTAAGGATTTTATATAGCATGAATGAGTTCTTCACTCCATTCCTCACTTTACACGTTAATTGGCCAAGAACCCTCGCATTAAAGCACCAAATATCCAATTAAACAACAAAAATACTCTCTCTGGAAGAGTTATTAGTTTTACACTTGGCAAAGGAAATAAAATCCTCTTAACTCTTATTCAAAACCAACTTTAAAACTATCTTGAAAAGACTACAAGTGGGCCTATTTATAAGCTAAGCTCATTGACCAATTTAAGGAAAAAATAAGAGAAAATTAAAATCCAAACCAAAGGAATGAAAAGACATAGTATGACGTGAAATGGAACATTTAAAGTGTTATTTTCACTTAATTGTAATATAACCGTTACCCAATTAATAATTAAGGAAAACTATGAATATTTAAGGTATGCCCACTTATTAAGCCAGCCAAAATTCAGATGGGCCAAATGGTGTCTAAGTAAAAACTCTGGTCTTTCCACTTCTGAATTATGACAGCTATTTCTACTATTGTTATACTTTAACTTTATAAGATGTCCTAACACTACAACAAATATTACTTTCCATAACATTAAAATATAGCTTTTTGTAAAATACAGGTAGACAAAGTAGAGTAGTACCAACATAAAGCATTTTCTCATTAATATAAAAGGCCGAGGTATGCCTCGACCTAAATACACTAAGTTCGAGAAAGGAAATGTTACATGAAGAAAAAGATAGCAGAGAAATTGAAGGCAAAAAGCACAGTCAACTCAGGGCTCATTCTCTCTTTGGATTCCAAGTTCCGAGCCCATTGTTTGGTTTTGAGAAGCTGGCTCACTTCTTTGGGAAGGCAGCATACTCCCATCATGAGTGGTTGTAGTTGATTACCCTTTTCAGAAGATTGTTCTCCCAACTCTTGAGATGGACGAGCCTGTACTTCAAGCTCTTGGGAATCAAGCTTCTCGTCTTTAGATTCCAAGTCTTGGTCAGCCAAGTAGGATTGAGCAACTTCATCTAAAGCTCTCACTCCATCCTTTGAAAGTGTCTGACCATCAACATAGTCCCTCTTGAACTCAGACACATCAAGCTCACGGTTGAACTTCTTGAGCCAGCTCTACGCCACCCTCATCCCAGAGTCAAAAAAGGCCTTAAGGAACTCATCAAAATCAAGGAGCTTTTTGAAGGTTTGCTCAACAAACAAGCTGTCTTTCAATTTGGCCTTCAACTTCTTTAGCTTATCCCTTGTAGAGCCTGCGACAGCTTCGTAGATCTTAACCTTCTTCATCAAGTCAGCTTTGTCACTATTCAGGCCATTGACCATGGTGTGTGCCTTCCTCAACGGGACGTCCCTATTCAGAACGACCTTCTTGCTCTCATCCAACTCTACCTCCACCTGCAAACCTGTGCCTTCATCTGCTCGAGCTCATCCTTCACCACATTAGCCTCCTCTAGAGATGTTAAAGAAGCCTTGTGATCCCTCTCAGTGAAGATTTCGCCCTTTGAGCTCGGCCTTCACGAATAAAGTCGTTTGCAAAGCGAGAGCATGAGCTAGTAAGGAATAACGTTTAGCAAGCTTCTCAAATGAAAAACCTGTTTATGCAAGGATATGCACAACAGTGTGTTCCTGATTGTAGCTCGAACTCGGGCTCCGGACCGACCTGAACACTTGGGCGGACCTGCACAAAAAGGTGAGCACTCCGACGATCAAGTCAGTATAGGTCGGATTCCGAGTTTAGTTCGAGGCCAGAAATCATCGTACCTGATCGGGGAGTGAGGTCCTCTACTTATGGGCGGTGGTCCCGCTAATCTTGCGACGGTTACATTCGGTAATCTCGGGACCGTCGGTTACACCCGGTAATCTCGGGACCGACGGTTACGCCCGATA
>NW_019104835.1:12764-36981 GCF_001995035.1 Momordica charantia | reverse complement strand
TAAGCAGTATAACTAATCAGGTTGAAGATTGAGTACATGGAGGGAGGGGTTCTGTAGGCTCCTATCAAAGCTTGTTCTCCCAACTAGAACGACCTAGTCTTGGATAATTATGTTACTCGACATTGTCCTAAAGCTGAAGTCCAGCTTGCTCTCCTGACCACCATCGCGCCCATCAATCAAGTCAATCACTCTCAAAGTGATCACCTTCAGCTCTTCACCACCAATGCTGTCTTTCTTTTCTTCTTCTTGGACTTCATTGGGAAGGCCTCCTCATGCATGACCACTTGAAGAGGAGCCACCAAGGAGAGGCTCTGCATGAGAACACTTCTCCCCAACACCTTGGCTCAACCTGGGTCATTCACTACCCATCTTAGTCCTGAGAGCAGACACGGACCTCACACCAGCAATAAACTTGGCTAGATTGGCCGTTGTACGCTTTCTCTAGCGTGAGAGTGAGTCACGCTCACAGAAGCCTATAGCAGACAGAAACTTAAAAAAGAAGCTCGCAGTAGACAGAAGCCTGTCAGTCACAAAAGTACTGATGTGACGACCTTCCTCGTTGTGATTTTTAAAGTTGATCAGAACTCTAATACTTTGCTCAGTCAACTCGAGCACAAGTATTGCAAAAAGAAAAAAATGGTTAAGTTAAAAACCAAAGAGAGCTATTTTCAAGCTAAAATAGACTGACCATATCTAGTTCCAAAACTACGAGGCACTTATAAAATGGCTCGTCCAACTCGTCTAGAGCGAGTCAGTCCCCGAAAGCGCAGAACCACTTCTCCTTCCACTTCTTGATTGAGTAAGGACGTTGAATAACTATGCCCAGAATCTTTCAAGCACATAAGTAGAAGCAATCTCCAATTTTGGGTGCCTTCTTCACTTTTAAGCAGGCAAGTAGTTGATGAGTGTTCAAGAATACGGGATCAACCTCTTATTGACATTCCAACCACCATATAACTCCAAGTCCAAATAATATGTCCCATCCATCAGGAGCAACCTGAGCCAGGGCGAGGTTGACTATATTAAAAAAAATTGACGTGGAGAGGAAGCCTAAAACCAAACTTAAATATTTTCATGTAGAGTGGGACGTACCCTTCAGGCGAACTATGATAGATCGCACCCTCCACAGGTAGGCATAAACCTATGGAGTCGGAGATATTATATCTTGCTTTAAGGATTTGAAAGGAGCTTCAAGCATTTTAAAGGGGCACCTAACTCCTCTTTCGACTACTCCTCCAAAAGAAGAGGCCTCACTGTCCTTCGACCTGGCGGAGCTCACGTCGCCAAGCAAAGCACTTTTGTAAGGGGGAGACTTCTTCTAACTCCCTATCCAGTCGCTCAACCAAGCTATTCCCAGAAGAGCTACTACTCCTGCTACATTTTGACCTGCTAAAAGGTTCTAAACTAGGCCTACTTACGGATTCGATATTCACAAAACTAAAGGATGAGCCACTCTCTATCGAATTGGTGGGGCTATAAGCCCTATCACTAGACCTACACATATTGAAAGAAAAATGCAAAAGCAAGTAAAATGGAGATTGACCTAGAGGGCTTCGAGCTAGAAGTTCAAACTTAGTGATTCAAGAAACGTGAAGAATGAAACAGAATGCCCAAAGTATTTATACTTGATCGAAACAAATCTCCACGGTACACGTGTAAGAGGGTCAACTGTAAAGATCAAACATTGGGTGAGAAGCAAGAGGCACTCAGGGAAATTGGAATGTTTACCATTTTTTAATTCTATTTGGGCTATTAATCCCTAGAGTAAAAAGGTTTATATGTGACTCCTCCCATTTTAATTTTTTATCCCTTTTTATTTTTTGCCTTTGTAAAATTATTAAAATATCCTCATTTTTCAAAAAATGAAAAAGCAATCTCTTTTCCAAGTATTTATGCAATCTCTCACCTTAAACCTCACTCTCTTTTCAATTTGAATCTAATATTGACAAAAATCTCAACTTTTTAATTTGAAGAATCAATTACAAACCTAAAAAATCTAAATTTTTTGTTTGAAAAAGCAAATATGAATTGGAAAAAAATCTCAACTTTTTAATTTGAAGAATATATTGGGAATCTAATATGGAAAAATATATACACAAATGATTGAAAATAGAATATTAAATATATAATCGTTTAATATGGAAAATTTTGAATTTGCATAAACCCGTGCATAAATGCCTGGATTTAATTAAAAAAAAGTCAAAATTTCATCAGGCCAATATTGCATAAATGCCCGGGATCATTCTATTCTAAAGCCAAAACCTCCAGTAGAAAATTTCACCACCTGTTTTCCTAACCTCGAAAAGGTAAAGAAATTCCACCGGAACGGAAATATCAAATATCAAAGAACATCTTAATTTGTGACAACGAACACTAGAAATGGAAAAAAACTATAAATTCGATTTAGTTTAAGGTTGAAACTAATAGAGAAAACACGCTAAACTTCTCCTCGATTGCCGGAGAAAAGGCAAGAGAATTTTTCGTTGTATGTTGAATTTAACAAAGAGGGCTACCAAATGCCTAAATAAATTTTTTTWAAAAAATATGGAATTGCATGAATCCCGACCCGGGATACTACAATCCCGGACTTGGATTGCATAATCCAGACTAAGATTGCATTTTATACAATCTTGGTCTGGTATTGTGCTATCCTAGGCCGGTATTGTACTATCCCGACTTGGGATAGCATGCAATTTTAGTTTTTTCTTTAGCATTTATGCAATTTTCACCCTCTATGCTAATTAAATCTCAGACATTTATGCAATCTTGACCTGAAATTCATGGAAACCTGACCTTTTTTTAATTAAATTTCGGGTTTTTATGCAATATTGGCTTATGCAATTTTTAATTTTCAATCTTCAAATTAAAACGTTGCGATTTTTTCCAATTTGTAATTGGTTCTTCAAATTAAAAAGTTCGATTTTTTTTCCATATTAGGTTCGTAATTGAAAATAAAAAAAAATCAAGAAGATCCACCATTAATTCTTTTGTAATTTCCTATTTATGAGTTTCAAAAATTTTGATAGATTTTATTAAAATGGAAAAAAATTGAAAACAAAAAGAGAAAAAAATAATAGAAAGGCTGGAGAATTAAGAAGTTAAAAAAAAAAAGATGGGAGGATATTTAAGTCTTTACAGAAGTGCAGAAGGTGAAAAGATGTCAAAAAGCATATATTGAAGAGTCACAAATAAGAGTTTTTAGAAAAGAGCTCAAAAATCCAATTTGATTATTGAAATGGGTAAAAAATCCAATTTTCCAAGCACTCAAGTGTGAAAATAACTGTTAGACCAACTCTTCGCCTTTCAAACGACTATATTTCACCAACTTCGAGAGTTAATAAAGTCACCATGTGGACAGACCACGCACAACCAATAATAACTTCTCTACCAGGTCGGTCGCACGACCTACTAGAGACGGGCCAACGTTGGAGGTACAAAACAAGATCACCATGTGATGACAAGGAGTACCATTCCTCGGTTCGAGATGGTCGAGCCCAATAATAAAAAAATCACCAGGTCGGTCACAGATATTCGTCCCATCAATGGAACGACCTGCTACACTTAATCAAATTATGGGTTGAGAGATATCAAACTCTGCACAATCAACACGACCACCTCCAATAGGTATAGCTACAACCCAACATGCACAACCAATAAGTTGTGCAGACCCTTCTTTGCTAAGTGATCTCTCTGCTTGCTCCAGTTCACCTAGCTCGCTCCATCGGTTCACCTTTACTTGGTCGGCCGAGACCATCCACTTTGTTGCACAAACAATAACTTTCTAAGTTAAAATCTAAAATCTAAAATTTAAAATTTCTAGGTGGGAGCGGTAAATATGTTTATTGAGTCTCTAACCCTACGAAATCAAATCAAATCAAACCTACTTTCTCACTAGAAGTTGAAGGATTTCTTCCTTTTTTTTTTTTGTCTGTCAAGTTCCTCATCATTGCACACACAATAGGATTTTGAAGATCCCACAGTGCTGCACAATGTCACTGCCCTGTCGTCTTGTAGTTCATTCTAGCGATCAAGTTGTCTTGTCATCGGTTCATTCAAAGTTGTCTTGCCATCCATCCATTCAAAGTCGTCTTACCATCCATCCGTTCGAAGTATGCCGCAATCACCATCCACCGTCACTGGAGTCACCGTCTTACTATGTTTAAAAAAAAGGGAAGAGTCTCAAGTTGG
Source organism: Momordica charantia (assembly GCF_001995035.1). The sequence goes on along the minus strand of NW_019104835.1, from coordinate 32,793 downwards.
TCGAGAAGGAACCTGCTGATAGTGAGGTAATTAGTATGTTATGTATTACTGGTATATTTATGTAGTATATCTTTCTAATATTTGAACTGTTTTAAAGGATGATACAAAGTTTGATGAAGAGGATGAAGAAGTAAATAATGAGTTCACAGATGAATATTAAACGAAATTACTCAACATCTAAGAAGATTCAGAAATTGAATCCAATGACGATACACGCTCAAAGAAAAAGACAAAAAATGTAAAATAAAGGTGAATCTAAAGAACGTAAGATAATCTTAGTATTAAAATTTCATAAGATAATCTTAGTATTAAAATTTAACTTAACTTAACAATACAATGTTATCTCTGATTTAGAAGATAATGATGACTAGGTATTTTTTAATCGCTTTAGTAACATATGTGCATTGTATATATCAATATATACACGTATAACTATTGGTGAGTTGATGGTGAGTTGTGGTCTGCACTAGTGTTGCACTTCCATTTATGAGTCAATGTCAGTATCTACAGTGGTATGCACTAGTGTCACACTTCCATTTTTGCGTTGATGGTGAGTTGTGCCCTATTTTCCGGGGACAATGTTGGTATATACAGTGGTTTGCATTAGTGTCTCACCTCCATTTTTGGGGTCAATGTTGGTATCTACAAAGGCAGTATCCGCAACGATGCAATAGTCGCTTCCCAACTCATTCGACAGAACCGTAAGAATCCATATCACATTTCTATCTTCAAATAACCTAATAATAATAGATTTGTTTACACCATTCCTAAACAACAAGAGGCGTGCAAATTTATTTTCGTTAGGTAAATGAATATTTATGATAATATAATCGATGAGATGTGATAAAAAGTAGAGTAATTATAAACTGACATCTGAGTGATTTTGAAATCATTGTAAACATTGTTGTGGTCTCAAGTACCATCGTATAGAAATATTTTTAGTATAGAATTCATTGTTGCAAAGGAGAGAGCTTGGAAGGATGAGACATAATCTATTGTTGCAGGAGAAAGCTTGGAAGAATGAGATATCGTTCACCTTAAGTAATATTGTCAATCAAATCAATTGATCATCGAAAAGGGAAAAGCTTGAAAATAATTCAAATTTAAATTTGATTAAAGACTAAAATTTAATTTATACATATATAAAATAAAATCTAGTAAATTACTTAAAGGTGGGAAAAGAAAGTTGGTTCAAATCCCTATGTTAAGTGATTTCAAATGAGAAGGCATAAAAAATAGGTTTAAGGCCAAAGTTGGAAAATCGTCAATCTTTTAAATGTCTTAGAGATTAGTTTGGCTCTTTGTGCAAAATGTAATATTATCAGGCATTTATTAAAATGGGCGCCCAAATTAAATCCTACCCTAAGTCTTTTTGTTTTAAAAAAAAATTGATTAGTGAGATGTGATTTAAATTTATCTAAAATATAATTAATTTTACAAACTGATTAATTATATAAGTAAAATCAAGTCTTACTAATAATATGTTGCTTAACAAATCACTTCATACTAAATCTAAAATTAATTATTTTAAGTCAAAAGAATCAACCTTAGTTGCTTAACATAAGTTTATGCACATTCAGACATTCTCAATAATTCCACGGAAAAATATTCATGTGTTACTGTAACGGTAGAAACCAACCAAAAATATATTTTAGGTTAAATATATTATTAATATCGATAAATTATAATTTGAATCCCACACTTTTATAGTCTTCTTTTTTATTTATTATTTAGCTTTTATGCTTTTTGAAATATAACTAATGACTATTTAACATTAAAACATTACTAAAATTACATCAAGTAGCATTATTTGCATAAAATCAAGTCAAGAATGAGATAGGTTAACCTTCTCTATCTAAGGTTGAATGTAAATATCAATACGAGTATAGTTAATAGGTAAGAACTCAATACCTTTTTTAAAGCTGAATATTCGTCCCACATATGTTTCTTAATGTTTGATTATTGTCTTCTTTAAAATACAAAAAATACTAAATAGTCGAAAGAAGAGGAGGTAAATTAGAAGTCTATAAAATATTGTTGAAGTGTAAATTATTTGGAGGCCAATTTAATCGACCGGTTCAAAATTGACTCATTGGGTAGTGAACATGGGAAGAACGAGATTTCGGCTTGAAAATTGAGGTGTATGGCGTCCTGCACAAATAGAGAGAGAACAAGCACTAGTGTTATGAGGCTCGGCTTAACATTGGGGTGTTCCTCGAGGAAGCCTTCCAAGCCCATGCTGACTTTGATGGCTACGCGAAGGACTTCAGTGATGTTGGCTTCAAGTTCGTGGCGGAATGACTCAAGGACATGGCTCCTGATCTCAACCTCGGACCTATCAAGTTGAGGTATTCTGAGAAGTGGGCTTCCGGGCCGAACGACACACCTGGCCCCCAGAACTTGGTGGCCAGGTACCTGAAGGGCCTTGATTCCGAGGCCAAGGAGGATGAGAAGGATGAAGAGGAACCGACACAGGAGAGTGATGTCGTCCGCACCACTCAAGGCGAGGATAGAGCTACTCCCCACCCTACACGTATGGCTCCTTCTTCTCAAGAGGCAACACTTGTTGACTCACAGGAGGTCGACCTACTAGCTTCCCAAGGTGAGCTTGGTAGCATCTTTGAAGCTCTCCATCAATCATATGGCAGCTCTTTCTCCTTTTATTGCAAATTTTTTCATTGTTTTTATTTTTCTTTTTGTAAACTTTAGAGGACTGGGGCATATGTACCTTGGTCCTTTGATTTAATGAATCAATGCTTCTTTTTTTAATCCATTCCAAGCAATTTTTATTATTATGGTTGATCTTCTTGCTTGTCTATTGTTTAACTTTAGCTTAATATTGACTTGGAGTAAATAAGATGTTGAAAGTGCAATTTTTATTCATGTCACACCTCGCACCTTGTTTGGAGTTGATGAGTGTAGATATTCATGTCGTACCTTTCACCTTAGGACCTGTGGCATGTAGCCCCCATTTCATTCAAAGTCGAACCTTTTAAAAAATAAGACACAGAATCAAATCAATGAGATAGCTTTTATTATTTTACCCTGAATATTTACATAAGTCTAAAAATTTTGAACCATTTTACAATTCAAGGGTAATAACGCTTAAGGTGTTTTGCGTTCTATGGATGTAGGAGCAGGTTCCCCTCCAAGTCGGTCAACATGTATGTGCCTAGGCGCACGATACCTTTGACTTCAAATGGCCCTTCCCATGTTGGTTCTAGTTCACCAACATGCTGTTGGACTTTCCTACGAACCAGGTGTCCAACTTGAAAGCTTCAAGGTCGGACTTGTGCATTATAATATCTCACCATCCTGTTTTGGTACTCCGCTACTCTTAGTTGAGACATTTCTCTTTCTCATGTAACAAGTAGAGATTGAGGAACAACTCCTCGTCGTTCTTTAGCTGATCAAAGTGATCAACTTTCTTCGTTGGTAGCCCATTTTTGACTAGCACCACGGCTTCGGAACCGAAGGCCAAGCAGAACGGGGTTTCTCCTCTGGACTCTCGTGGGGTGGTGCAGTACGACCAGAGGACCTCAGGGAGCTCCTCGGCCAATCTTCCTTTTCTAGCATCAAGCCTCAGCTTGAGGCTGTGTTTGATAATTTTGTTTATCGCCTTAACTTGCCCGTTGGCTTTAAGATGATCTGGGGACAAGCTGAGATGACAGATACCGAGCTTGGCACAAAATTCCTTGAACTTCGCATTATCAAATTACTTGTCATTATCTGCCACTATGGCATTTGGGATATCGAAGTGGCATACGATATTGGTCCAGATGAAGGCTGTGACCTTCGCCTCGGTTATAGTTGCAAGTGGCTCAGTCTAGGCCCACTTTGTGAAGTAATCTATTGCTACTATTGCAAATTTGGTATGTCCCTTGCCCAAGGGGAAGGGTCCAATCAAGTCAATACCCCATTGAGCAAACAGCTATGGTGTCGCGATTGAGGTTAGCAGCTCGGTTGATTGGAGAATAATGTTGGCTAACTGCTAGCAGTTGTCACATGTCTTGACAAACTACTGTGAATCCCTTTCCATAGTCGGCCAATAGTAGCCCTGCCGAACAACTTTGGCCGCGAGTGACCTAGCCCCCGAGTGGTTCCTCATATGCCCTTGTGTACTTCTCTAAGGACGTAGTTCGCGTCTTCAGGGGTCAAGCCTTTTATGAGAGGTAACAAAAATTCGCACTTGTACAAGTCCCATCTCGGAGTATGTACCGAGCTACTTTATTATCGATCTTCTTAGCTTCTTTAGGGTCTGCAGGAACACTACCTAAAAGTTACACCCTAATTGGATCCATCTAGGACGGAGGTTGGGAATCAATCTCCATCACGTCCGATTCTAAATTGAAGGTGCATCAAGTATTTTAACTGGAATTGAATTGGACAAGCTGGTCTCGTATGCAGAAGCTAAATGCAGAAAGCCCTCGTGTACTTCTCTAAGGATGTAGTTTGTGTCTTTAAGGGTCAAGCCTTTTATGAGAGGTAGCAAAAATTCGCGCTTGTACAAGTTTCCATCTCGGAGTATGTACCGAGCTACTTTAGTGTCGATCTTCTTAGCTTCTTTAGGATCTACAGGAACGCTACCTGAAAGATACGCCTTAATTAGATCCATCTAGGACAGAGGTTGGGAATAAATCTCCATCACGTCTGGTTCTAAATTGAAGGTGCATCAAGTATTTCAACTAGAATCGACTTGGATAAGCCAATCTTATATGCAGAGGCTAACTTAGTAAGGCATCTACGTTTGAATTCTCGAACCTCGGTATCTAACTACTGTTGAATATTTTAAATTGGGCAAGGTGTGCTTGGACCTTACTAAGGTATTTCTACATACAGGAGTCCTTCGCCTGGTACTCCTCCTTGATTTGATTCACTATGAATTCTAAATCGTTGTATACCTAGATATAATACGCTCCAGCCCTTTGGCCATCCGTATTCCAGCCAATAGGGGCTTCATACTCGGCTTTATTGTTTGAGGTGCGAAAGTTGTTGCGCAAGGCATACTCAAAATGCATGCCATCGAGTGCGAGCAATAGCACACCTGCTTCACATCCTCTGTCGCTAGATGAACCATCAATGTACAAGGTCCACTCAAGGTCGCCCTCCGAGTCCGAGGTCACTGGGGGTGTAAGTGTTGGGTGTGTTGTCCTAAACTCGTAGTTTGTATTTATGTAAAAACAAATGTATATTCAATAAAGTTTTATTCAATAAATTTGTTGTTGAATTCATAGCATTGCATTGTCCAAAATCCAATAAACTAAACATCCAAGGTTATCAGGTAACCGGGACAATATATATATTGGGTATATATTTGATATGCTGGGTATATAATTGATATACCCCCGATATACTAGATATATATTTGATATACTCCTGATATATAAGTGGATAATATCCCGTGAATAACCTAAAGGGTCTATAGTATATGGATAAGGTTGGGTACCTTATCCTAGCAACACTATGGATACGGCCCACTTTGTAAATGTTAGAGACGACTTAATCCAAGTCATTCGTGTGGGTACATGCAAGTGGGGGTGTTGGGACTTTCTCTACCTTTTAAAAGATTAGAGACTCGTGCAAGCACACACGGTCACAAGTAATACTTGGAAGTAATCCAAGGTCGAATTCTCAGAGACTTGTTGCTTTTCAAAATCAAGTAATGTAGTGAAATTATTCAAATATGCAATTGTGATTTAGGAAGAAAAATGTGATGAAATGTTGTTGTTTGGGATTTTAACTAACAAGCAATTTAATAAAACTCAACCTCCTGGTCTCCTACCTTGGTTTTGATGCAAAACATGGAAAACACACTATGTTGGGAAAATGCACTAGGCGCAATTTCTGGCTTTTCTTGGGATTTGAGTTCTACTCTTTCACTACCACTTTTGGTTGCTGCAGAGGCTAGGGTAACCTACAATCATATTTCTATGTGTGATTACAATCCTAGAGAATATCTACCTACTCATTTGCATTATGGGTCAGAGGGCCTATGCCTAGGACCATGTTTTATGCGCTTATTCCTAAGTCACATCCCATATTGGTTTCCTATTATTTTACCTAACTCACATTTTTCCAAGGTTGGGCTTTGGTGTATAAATCAAGTTCCCACCGATCGAATGGAAAAAAGACGTAAAAAGAAGTTTTTAGAAACCAACCCAAAAAAGTGTTAGGCGAAATCTGGCCAAAATCCCGAGCGTGTTGAAAATCAAATCATTTGACTAAGGCATTCCACAAGGAGGTTGATAACTAATTTAGAACATAATTAAATGAAAGTAAATGCACGAAAACAATAAGAAAGTATTTTTCATTGAATTTAAATGAATAAATAAGTCGTACAAGGAGTTTTAGCTTGACCCTCTTCTCTCTCGAGCGTGAGGGGAGTTGAAACTCGCTAAAAAATTTAAAAGAACATAATGAACAAAGAACGGAAGTAAGAACTTGAATTAAAGGCAATACGAAAGGTAAAAGCGTGAAGAACAAAGAAATGAACAACTAGAACATGAATATAAACCCTAAAAACGTATTCTACAACTAGAGAGCATCTAAAAGAAGATGAAATGAAGCTTGGAAGAGATGATTTGCTGAGGGATGGATGACTTCCTTTTATAGCACCATAGGTTGGTTGAAACTCCCCTCCATTTTAGGTGGAAAAGGGTTCAGATTCACCTAACCACCTGACTTGGAGTTGGACTCACGGTTTTGAACATGTGGGAAATGTCCTCCTTGCCCTTCATTAATCAAAACGTGCGTTTTGACAAATTGCCCTCCAAAAATGCGCCGGGCGCAATTCTGCAAAAAAACAGAATTCTGTTATTTTCTTCCAACTTTGACCGCATTTATCTCATATTTTTCCTAAAGTACCATAGTTTGACTTTTATGCAGAAATAATCTATGTATGTTCTACTTTAAGAATATGTGGTCCTTTTTGGCAAATAATAGTGGAAATGGGTCAAAAACGTGGTCAAATAGGACTACCGACATATGTTTTTGCAGTAAAAAGTCAACCCTAACACGGGGTATCCTATACAATGAGTTTGTATAAGACCAGATCACGAAATAATCAATCTTTAGATGTAACGCTGTTAACTAACAGATTGCTATTTCATAGGATGACCAGGCAACTCATTCTCAATCCTGAGTGAGCTATGGACTCCTGCCCGTGAGGACTTGTCCTTTGATCTGTATGGGTGAGAGTGGCTCGAGTCGCCGACTCAATATTCCTACCATTTTGAGGACGAGACCGAGTGGGGAGCTGGAAATATAACTTCACAAGATGAAATTCACTCCTGCCCGACTTTAGGGGAGTAGATGAGTGTTCTCTTAGATGCTGACTCTGGGACTTGAACAAGGGGCCACACTCTCTCACTGGCTCGAGAGGAACTTTCGGTTACTGGTCGGACCATAATCGGGTTATTTATTAGAGGAGTAATGGTATTTAAGGAGTAAAATGTAGCTCAGGGGTAAAATGGTAATTTAACCCAGCTTGAGTTACGAGCATTCGTGAAGGATTGACTTGCCATTAGTGGTCGATATCCATGGACATAGAAATAATCTATAGTGAGAAGAGAAGAGTTTAGCTGCGGGTTTTTAGTGGAGTAACCCGTAGTTAATGTATGTTGATTAAGGTGGTTAATGAGTTTAACCAAATTAATCTCGTAACGTTGGAGCTTCTAATCTATGGGTCTATTAGGTTCCCTTGCTAGCTCGTAAAGGGTAATTAAGAACATAAAATCTTGGAAAGTAATTTGAATTGTTCAAATTTAATTAAAGGAAATTCGAGTTAATTGTGTATGACGCAATTTAAGATAATGTATGATGATACATTATAAAACTATATATTATGAGAGAATAATATGAATAGGATTCCTATTATTACTATAGGTTAAAATTTAATGTGAATTAGATTCATATTAAATACTATAGGTTTTGAGGGAAATGTATATTTGAATATGATTCAAATATTTATTTATTTAATTAAATATGATTTAGTTATATTTATTTAATTAATTAAATAAATAAAATTTAATTAATTATTAATTAAATTAAAATAGTTTTAATTTAATTAATTATTAAATTAAATTAATATATATATATATATATATTTGTAAATTATAGATATAATCCATAATTAACAAACTCACCACCCCAATAATTTTGTTGGGAAAGTGGTGAGGGGGAGAGGGGAAGTTTCTTCCCTCCTTTCATTATAAAACATAGGGAATTTCCCTATGTTTTGAGGTTGTTGATCAAAAAGGAAGAATACGCTCTCTCTCACAAAAATTGATTCTCAATTCATTTCTTTTAGTTCTCATTGCTCCAAGATACGAGATACTACAATCCCGTTCTTAAGTCCTTGAGACATGGCGAGGTAACTTGGTGGTGGTGTTCAATCACGCATTCGGGAGTTTTTGTTCGTTCTATCACGACGCTCGTGCTCGAGGAAAAGAATCTGCCAATGGTCTTCAAAAGTAAGTGGTTTTCTTATTCCCCATGAGGCTTAACCTCGGTTCTAAATAGAATTGTTCTGTTTTTATAAGAACCAGTATCGCTCCTCTTCTAAAACCAAATTGAATCACAAGCGATAAAACGCTTCCGCTTAGGATTCGATCCCTTAAGTAAGCTCGGCTATGAAGTCAGCCACTACTTCACCCTTCATAGTTGTTCGTGGTATGAACAAGATATCGTACTCACTTAGCTCCACCGCTCACTTCATGAATTGACCTGAGGTTTCAGGCTTGTGGAAGACCTACTTCAACGGAAGGTTGGTGAGCACTATCACTAGATGAGCTTGGAAGTAAGGCCTGAGGCGTCGCGCGACAATTACCAAGGTGAGGACCAGTTTCTCCATATGAAGGTATCTGGTCTTGGCCTCGGTCATGGCCTTGCTTGTGTAATGGATAAGACAGTAGACATCTATAAATGGAAGCAGCTCGTGTCCGATCGTTGCGTCTACGAGCTGGTCGATGCAAGAAAGTGGGAAGCAGTCTTTAGGGCACGCACCATTTAAGTTGGTAAAATCTACGCACATTCTCCACTTCCTATTGAGACTGTGTTAGAGAGCTATTTGAGATATAGAACTTCTTTTATATATTCAGCTTTTAACAATTTGCTTACTTCCTCAACAATTACATCACTCATCTCCCTATTTACAGGTCTTCTCTTTTGCTTCATACGTCAGAATGATGGGTCGATGTTGAGGCGATGCACCACCACTTTGGGGTTGATGTCTGACATGTCTTCGTAAGACCATGCAAAGACATCTACATTTGCCCTTAAGAACTTGATGAGCTCTTCCCTATCTGTGGCCCCCAGCTTGGTACCTATGCTGACTTGTTTTATAGGATTAAGTAAAGGAACGAACAAGCTCAAGCTTCTCCACTGGCAAGGCGTATTCTGGGTGGAGTTCTTTAGACAGGTTGGCCGCTTCAGCTATAACACAAACTTCCAACTCTTTGAAAGCTACAACATAGCACTCTCGTGAAGTGGACAATGTCAATCCCATTGGGAGTCGAATACTTCAGGGCTTGGTGAGCTGTTGAAGGTATGGATTGGAGTGCATGGATTATAGATCAGCCAAATATGACATTGTAGGTCGACTTGCCATCGACCGCCACGAACTCGACCATCTTGGTGACTTGGGTGTCACTCTGACCAATTGCAACTCGGAGATCAATGCAGCCTTCTGGTATGATTGTCTCCGCAAGGATCTGACCAGGAGGGTCAGACTCTTCTTCAACTGTGCCCTAGTCCATCCCAAGGTAGTGTAAGTAGTCAAGGACAAAATGTTGGCGGATGCTCCTCCTTCAATGAGCACCTTTCTGACCTGTACATGGTTAATCATAGTAGAGATCACCAGAGCATCATTATGAGGGAAATGGCACCATCTAGGTTAGAATCAGAGAAGAAGATCAGGCAAGTCGAACTCCACAGATGTCATGTCTTGCCTCCTGTGCCAGCTCATTCATCTTGTTCCCTGACTTACTCCCACTTGGGCCTCTAAAGATGGCAAGTCGCAGCGTCCTTGAACATCGCCTTTCATCCTTCTTTTCTGAAAAGTTCGATTTAGGCTTACCAACGAAGTTCTTGAAGTGGCCATTTTGAATGAGCTCTTCAATCTGGCATTTGAGCTCGAAATAGCTTGAGGTATCATGGCCGTGGTCTTTATAAAATCGGTAATACTTCCCTTTATCTCATTTTTCTGGATCTCCTTTAAGCTTCCTAGGGCGTTTGAGAAGCTTCTCATCCCAGTCTCCTCATATTGGTGAGAATTTCGGAGATTGGGATGGTGGTAAGAGTGTATAGCTCGTAACGTCAGCCTCGATTTGAGTCCAAACATCTATAATCGGAGTGACCTTGGAAGGACTGAGATGCATATTCTTTATCCTTGGACTTGGAATTCGTGTTTCCCTTCTTAGGGCGGTTCGACTTCTTTTGGTCGAACTTCTTCTATGTTCGACCTGTTTTGGTATGGATGAGCTCCTGACCATCTATAACTTTCTTGTCCTTACAAGACCTCAGCGAATGTGGCCAGCGATTCTTCACCCAGTTTGACAGTAAGAGTTTCATCTATCAGGCCTATGAGGAAATAACACATGGCCCAGTCATCCGAGCAATAGGTGACCTTCAACTGTTCCTCTTAGAATTGGGTCACATATTCTCACAGTATCTCACCTTCCTTCTGTCTGATGGTGGCGAGATGGGTTGTTGTCTTTTTATCACAGTTTGAGAAGAGAACTGAGTTATAAATTCCTTCATCAGTTGTTTATAGGTCAAGATTGACCTAGCAGGCAATTTTGAATACCATAGCCGAGCACTCCCTGTTAGAGCAATCTAGAATGCTCGACACTTAATTGTATTGGATAGCGGCCTGAAAATTCATGAAACTTTCAAAAACTTCAACATAGTCATTTTGGTCCTTGGACCCGTCGTAGGATTTCATGGCGGGCGTCTTGAACTTTGCTGGAATTAACGCTTTTAGGATGTCCTAGGTGAATGGTGATTCGCCCAGGTCACTATCATCGAACAGACTATCCTTCTTGAGCTTCAACTTGAGCCTCGAATTTGCTCTTCATTAGGTCGAACTCTTCCCTTGTAATTACTCCTTGGAGCGCGACCGGAGTGAATTTGGACTGAGTCTTATCATTCAAAGTTCTCTGCGAACAACTCGGGGAGACGTCCATGCCCCCAAGGGTGGAGCTTTTCCCCTTCTTGTTCACTAGATACTTCCACAAGTCGCCCTCCTGGCGACTGTAGTCGGCACCATCATCAATGGGGTCATTGTTATCAGTTGAGTGTTGATTGTCGTTACGGGTTGGCTGTCCTCTTCTTGATTCCGAGAATGAGAACCTATTATATTAGCTTGAAAGAAGTTACTCTAGGACTTCTCCATCATTCGAACTCTGGTCTGCATGTCGTCCAACTCGAGTTGGAGTGCAGCAAGAACGTTAGGATCCAACTGACGGAAAGACTTCCGGGTTGTCTTCTTAGATGCCCCTCCTCATGCTTGGTGTGTAGTTCTACTATGACAATAATGAGCAGGAGGAAGTGGTGGGTGAGCATTGCGAGCCGACCTGTAAGGAGAATCACCCACTCGATCTCCCTGCACTTAGTCTTCCACATTTTTAGAGTTCACCTCGCGTTGGAGGTCGGGGTCGCCATCATTACAACGACTAGGATGGCTCGAGCCAGTAAAAATAGTTGGGTGTACCATCTTAATTCTCGGTAGTAGGAATGACTCCAAACTTCCTTTCCCATAGATAGCGCCAAATGTTTATGCGAAAAACTGATCGAGGTTTGACCTGGTCAAGGTCGGCCACGTGGGAGAGCTGACTCGCCTCGACGGGGTATGACCTGCACAATAAGACAAACTCTCCGACGCTCAAGTCAGTAAGTAGCTCGGACTTAATATAAAGTTTAAGATAGAATTTGATACCTGTCTATAGAAATAATGTCCTCTATTTATAGGTTGGGGATCCGACAGACAATTATTGATGTCGGAGGCCAGGTCAGACATGTCCCAGATACTTGGTCGAACCAAGTAGCAGGTCGAACACTAAGATCGTAGACGCGATCGATATCTGGTTAAGTATTCCACATCAGACAGGTTTGAGGTGGGCGACCTAAAACCCGGCGTGTCCACGTGTGCGCATCTATGTCCTCCATGTGGTGTAATGATTTTCTCCCCTAAACACATAGGGACTAAATTCTTATATATTAAATGTACGGGGATTAAATTGTGACAAACTAAAGTTTAGAAACTAAATTGTTACTTCAGTAAAGTAAAATACAAGGATGAAATAATGTGTTGTTAACCTTATTTTAGAAGTTTTAGAAGTTTCTATTTAGTTGTTTATGTTTCAATGTAACTATACATTCTTTTTGTTGATAAATGTTAAAATTGACCCATGAAAAATTTACATGATTGGTATAAATTCATACAAAATTATACCACCTAGGATAGGAAGTTTTTTGTTCATCCTCCAAATTTCTAGAAAATGGTAGAAATTTCATTGTTTTTTCCTCTTACCTTGCCTAATTAATTTTCTAAATTTCTTTCGATTCACTACGTATTTTGGATGACTTTTTTTTAAATACTTTTTACATAAATTTGTTTTTATATAAGAATTTTTGGAACAATTACTAAATTAAAGTGCATTTATATGGTTTTGGGAAGATCTTAAATTACTAAATTATTTTGTTAAAAATATATAGTATTTTCTAATAAATAAAAGCATTTTTAAAATGTGAGAATGATTTTAAAATATTTAAAAAAAAAACACTTTTTGGAGATAATTATCTAAAGAGTGTGATGGACTGAAATAAGTATGTAGTAAGAAAAAATAAATTTGTGATTAGTAAAATCACTTTATGTGGGCAATCAAACAAATTTGTTACTAAAAAACACTTTTAAAAAATGAAACTAAACCCAAAATTAAAAGTATATTTTCAATGGATATTTAACTAAAAAGTATGTCAAATTCATCTTTAACTATCCTATCCTATAAACTTATCAATTAGCCACTTTAATATTAACCAAGGAAATATAGTTGAAAAATGACAAATAGACTAAAGTAAAACATACCGTGTGCTTAAAAAATTTAAGCTACTTAATCGAAACCATCTCATGACTGAAAAATATATATTTAACTTATTTTATTAAGTTTTTTAAGATGATCAAATTTAATGATGAACTTAATAAATTGAATCATTTTGATCTTAAACTTTTAATTTCATCAAATTACAAATCAAATTGCACCTTAAATTTTAAAAAATGTTACAATCTACGCCTTAGATTTTAAGAGGTGTTGCAGTTTTTATGTTAGGATTGGTTTTCATTTGAAGAATCATTGAAATCGATAGGATTCAGACAAAAACTTAAAAGGATAATTGCATTGGGTAGCAAAATTATTTTATATATTTGAAATTGACCCTCCTTCTAAATTTGCAAATGTAGCAAAATGTTGGAATTGCTATTTTGAAATGTTTCAATATTCCAATTGTACCCTTTCTTATTTATTCCAAATCTCACGTCTTGGCGTTGCAAATTTTCTTCGTTGGCTCTCCTTCGTTTGACAGCTTTAGTTGGTGTTGGGATTATTGATCGTTGGGTTCCTTCGTGCTTCTCACAAATGTAGCGGCAGATTGCCTCTGCACTGGAATGCAAGTGGTACAATCGAAAACCCTAGATTTCACTAATTTGAAGTTTACAAGGTGAATTGGAAGAGTGAGAGAATCCAGAAATGTAAAGTGAGATGCTTTGGTCTTGAAACACAGGGACTTGGCCAAATGGCCGTAAAATCGGGCATTCAAGAGCAAAACGAGAGTGAGATTAAGAGAGAGTGAAGAGAAATTTGAGAAATTAGTACCTGAATCTTGAAGAATTCTGGCCGTTTGTGCTCTCCTTGGGCTATGTTGAATAGGAATGAGGTAAAACTCTGATGTTTTGCTATCATATTTTGAAACTGTAATATATTTCGTCCTATGAAAGAGAATAAGTTAAGTCCTCATTAGATTATCCCTATCCAAAAAATGACTAGTTTCTAACACCCATTTTCAATAATGAATCCCAAATCTACAAGTCCACACTTTGAAATGCCAATTTTGAGGTCCCCTCCCAGTGATTGGTGTGATGGCCACCAAAATTTCTGGTTTTTTGTTGTCATCTTCTTCCTCTCCTCCCATGTTTCAACTTAGAGTTTGGCCCAAAACCAAGAAGAAGTTCAAAGATCTGAGTTTTTAGACGATTTCTTCTTTGGAACTTCCACTCCCTCTTCCCAAGCACTTTCTTCTTTCTTCTTTTTTCTTTATTTTATTCTTCAATTATGTTGGCAGGTGTCAGATTTTTTATTCATTCTTCTTTTTTGTATGAGTATTTTGCAGATTGAATGAGCTTTTCTTGAAGATAGAAAGAGAGTTAATAATTGGGACATTTTTACTCATATTCCAAGTCAACCCGATAAACAGATTAAAACCCTTTCTACAGGGCACAGCGACCGAGAAGATATTGAATTTAGTGGATCTGTGGATTTGTACTTTAAGTCAACTAGAAGAGAGAATACAGACTGAGAATTTTCTAGACATTAAATAGTAGTTATATAAAATATACATAAGTAGTAAATTAGAGATATATAAGTATTTATCATATGTATATCAGTGTAATATCTTTTTTTTTTTTTTACAGGTGAAATAACGAATAGAAATTAAACAAGAAAGAACTATCTTAGAAATGACAGGAAACGCTTCTTCAAGCCAAACGCAATCCAAATGATGTGAGTAAGCAAGTTGGTGAGCCGCACCATTGCTCTCCCAACGAGTGAAACTAAAACGAATTTAGAACCAGCAAGGAGAACACGACCAATACTGTCACAGAGAATAAACCCCAAACCAGCGAGGAGTGAGGAGGGACAAAAGGAGGCATCAGTGTTCAACTTGAGAAAAACATAAGTCGAAGGGAGCCATTTACAAACCGGAAGGGAACCACGGGAATCAGAAGGTAATAATCGAGAGACACGCATAGCGTGGAAAGAAGCCACGTAATGTATCGCCCAACTGTCATAGTCCCCACGGGAAAAGAACTGCCTACACGGAGCCCATTCCGTAAATTCCAAATGCCCCAAAGAAGAACAGAAAATTCTTCAAAATCGCGGGTCGCCAATCGGTCCTGCGTATTAGAAAGCAAAATAAAAATAGTGGTAATATGCCACCGAGGAAGAAGGTGGCTAAACTTCAACTGAAGCCAGATGGCCGAACGGACAACGAAACAAGATTAGAATACATGGATAACGGTCCTCCCCCGAACACTCACACAAACTACATATATTCGAAAGATCCACGCCACGAGTAATAAGAGCTCCACAATTGAGGAGACGATCCAGACACAAGTGCCAAATAAAGATTTTAATTTTACTTGGGAGATTCAGTGTAATATTAGTGGTAAATCAATGATAAATCAGATAATGATATCAGAAGTTAAATAAATACATATCATAATTATCAGAAGTAAATCAGTTGTATATCAGTGGTATATCAAGTATATATCTGATATATATCAGTGCTATATCGGTAGTAAATCAATAAATAGTAAATCATATAATCATATAAGAAGTTATATCAGTCGTATATCAGATGTATAACAGTAGTATATCAGTGATATATCAGAGGTATATCAAGGATATATCAGACCTATATTAGTGGTACATAAATAAATGGTAAATGATATAATCATATAAAAAATTATATTAGTAGATATCAGGGTTATATGAGTGATATATGATATATCAGTTGTATAATATTAGTATATCAGTTATATATCAGTGGTATATCATAGGTACATCAAGTATTTATCAGATATATATGAGTGGTAAATCAATAAATGAAAAATCATATAATCATATAAGAAGTTATATCGGTATATATCATAGTTATATCAGTTATATATCTGTTGTACATCGGTTGTATATCAATGGTACATCGGTTGTATATCAGTGTTCTATCAGAAGTATATCAAGTATATATCCGCGCTCACAGGGTAAATTTGACTTCTTACAATTTGACTTCCGTTTTTCTTTTTAATTTGTATGTTTCCGCGAGTTATTTAATAATTTTTTTTAATAAATGCAAGTTATTTAATAGTTCCTTAATTAAATTTAATTTTATACAAAACTTGGATTTCATTTAACTAGCAAGTTTTTGGAGTTTTCACATTATTCCTTTTCTTTTTTTTTTGTTAAATTAATAGGTGAATTTGCATAAATTAAATAAAATGTTATGCAACGCTTATTTAAGCATAGGGTTCAATTTGATGAAATTAAACGTTTAGAGTGAAAATTAATATAACTAGTAAAGTTTTGAGATTTTAAATTTTAGTACATTTTTAAAAACAAGAAATGTAGAGTGTCTCTTGGTGATCATAAAACATAAATTTGAAAACAAGAGGTTCAATGAAAAACAGAGTCGTACTTTCACATATGTGTTTGATAGGAGATTTAGTAATTGAATCTCAATTTAAAAAATTGTTCAATTTGTATTTAGAGATATATGTGTAAAAGTAGTTACCAACTAAATATTTAGTTTAATCTAAAATAATACTAATTAATTTATTAACATTTCAATGATAAATTTTGTATACTTATTATTTTACCATGTTATATAATTTATAATATATTATATATTACATATTTTAATTTCAAAAAAATAAAATGAGTTTATCAAAGTTTTTCTCATTCTAAATGTAATTTTGAATCTTAAAATTTCAAATTTTAAATTACTGAAAAGACATATAGTTTTTTTAGTTCATCATGTGGGAGCGATGATCGAACTCATAACCTTTTGATTGAAATATATGTCAATTACTGTTAGACTTTGATTGCTTTGACGAATTTAGACTATTTGAATCTCGCTGAAGCGAATTAAGCATACCCAATGTAAATTTGTTTCAAAAAAAAAAATACCCAATGTGAATCTAAAAACAAGGAACACCATTTGATTGCGAACCAAACTGGCCAATCATTTTTTAACCATTTTCTTTTGATTTGATAATTTGACTTAACAATAAAATTAAAAAATAAATCGATAAATAAGCATAATAATCATAATAAAACACGCACACAAAACAAAATCACCGCAAAAGAGTCCTTAGCTTTTCACTTTTGAAAATACATTTGAAACTTCGGGTAAATTTTTAAAAATAAGAAACAATTTTCTGTAAACAACATCTTTTATAAAAAAAATCTTTACAGTATAATAAAGTTGAGCAGGAGATTAAACTTTCCACTTTTAAAAAATTAAACAAAATATCTCTGGTTTGATAATGAAGATCTTTTGGTCGGGTTGTATGGTTTGACCACACGATTAATGTAAAGTTAAACATTTTATTTACCAACTGACCAATCAATAAAATTGCATATATTAACTCCTACTGAATTATATTAACTCTAAACTCTTTAGAAAACATTCTTAATTAGTACTCGCTTAGCAATACATTACAAATAAATTTGCATGATTTTTTATAATAAAAATCTCGTACCATTATAAAATTTTTCATTTCCTTTTTTTTAATTATTTTTTTTATCATCATTATCACAACATTCAATAACTAGAGATTAAATTAAAACGGTTGGAAAATTAAGGATGCTGTATAATTTCTCCTCCAATGGAAAATATCCAAACACAACTACAATATACAAATAGGAGGAAGAACTATGAAGTATAAGATAAATGACACAATAAATCTATACTGGTTCACCACTAAAGGCTACGTCCAGTCTTCCACTTAGATGTGCGTAATTCAATAATAATGTTAGTATTTGATACAATAACACTCCCAAAAATATCCCTTAGAGGTCCCAACAAAAGCCTGATAGCTTCTAAATATTTTAACACAATTAATACTTAGGAACAGGAATGAAAAACTCATAGAATAATTAGAACGAATTATCCCAAAATATCGATCTCGATCTGTCCTTTCTATGCTGCCAACTTCCAAGCCACCGCCACAAATTGCTGCCAAAATACTCTAAAATCGGCTTCTCAAAAAACTTTTGGCTACTCCTTCTCACGACTACTCCTAAAAAGGTTTTTAACATATATCTATACTATATTAAAAAGTGAGAACCTCGGAAAAAACATTTTTGGACTATTATATCCTTCCTTTCATTTATAAATTTACAAAACATGCCATAGAAAATTAATCGTAAATAAATTAATTAATTAATTATCAATTATAAATATTTACTTAATTATTAACCATAAGAATTAAATGGAATTTCAAAAGTTGGAATATGAAAAAGTGTGTTATTTAATTTATGAAGGCTTAATTATTTGCACTAATAATAAATAAATAATAGAATTTCAAAAGTTGTAGAATTCCAAAAGATTTGTAACATTTTCATCTTATATCTATATAAATAGGCATTTTCCTCCACCATTTTCCACCAATACTCAAGCTACATTTTCTCATTCTTTTTTGTTATCCCTCATTTTCTTTGCTTTCAAAATCTCTCTAATCTTGAAAGCAATTCAAGACATACATGATACGTTCAAGTTGTAACGAAAATTTATATATCGAAACGTTGTATCTTGATTTGTAAGTTTGTATGATTATAATTTTACTTTTATAATTTTACTTTTATCTCCAAAGATATGTGTATTAATTTAGTTTTTAACTTTTTTTTTTGTTTTGTTACTATTGTTCTGTTTCTGTTATTTTATAATTGATATATTATTATTTTATATTTGTTAATATTTATTATAATTAGCATTCTTATGTTATTTTATTTAAAATTTTTGTGCATATATATTTTATTTTTAATTTGGTAACTCAAATGTCTTATAGCTTCCAATTTTATAAGAAATTTAGACTATTACAATCTTTTTTAAATTTATAAATTTATAAAACATGCCATAGAAAAGTAATGGTAAATAGTAAATTAGTTACCAAATTTTAAATAATAAGTGTCAACATATATAACAATTGCATGAAATCTAAAAAGTTTATTTTTTAGGATAACAGATAATCTAGAAAATTAGAATATGTAAAAAGTTTTTTAATCTAGGAAGAGCTTAATTATTTCATTAATAATAACTAATAATAGAATTTCAAGAGTTTGTAAATTTTCATCTTCTATTGATATAGATAGGTATTTTATTCTAGATTAATTAATAAATTATAAATAGTATATATCAACCCTAACAATTGTGAAATTTAAAAAGTTTATTTTTGTTTAGGACAACATGAAGTCTAACAAATTAGAGTACGTAAAAGGTTGTTATATTTAATTTATGAATAGCTTTATTATTTTCACTCATAATAATTGATAATAGAATTTTAAAAGTTTTATAATTCTAAAGTATTTGTAACTTTCCATCATCTACCAGTATAAATAGGCATTTTCTTCTATAATTTTTTACCAATACTTTGAGCTACACTTTATCTTTATTTTGAGTTCTCTATCATTTTTTGTTTTAAAAAAAAAAACTTAAGAGTTAAGACATAGTTAAGTTCAAGTCGACACAAAATTTATATATTAAAGCTATATTGTAATTCCTAAGTTTGTATAGTTATAATTTTACTTTAATAAAATTAAATTATTATTTTTGTCTAACAAGATAATTCTATCTTCAAGAATGTGTGTATTGATGTCAAAACAAGCATAGATAAGCGATAATTGGCATATAACTCCAACTAAAAGGTTGTGAGTTCGATCCCCCACCCCACATGTTGTACTAAAAAAAGAAAGAAGGTGTGTTTGATACTTTTTTTTTTGTTAACGTAAAAGATTTAAAATTTTATGAATGAAAATAAGATGAATTAACTTTCATTATTAATAAAATTATAAACTCTATCATATTAGAGACACAAATGTACAAGGCACATGGTACCAAATATATATATATTAGAAACAATGGAAACCTAAATTGGTAATCAACTATAATCAAAATTATAGTTCAGTAATTTGTATAAGAGATTAAAAAAAAAAAGTTAACTGAAAAATCTGACAATGTGGTTCCAAAATTATTGAAACCCAAT
>NW_019104834.1:134091-154337 GCF_001995035.1 Momordica charantia | reverse complement strand
TGCAGATCAAGGGAGAATCCTGAATAAATAGGAGTTCATAGATGGCTCAGGATTTAGATCAAGTTATTTAGGTCATCGATAAACGAAATTAATCAGTGTTATCTGTAAACGGTGTTAATGCGTAACAGTGATTATTTCAGGGTCAGTCTTACACAATCTCATTGTGTAGAACACCCCCGCTCACATGTTTCTACACGAACGATTCAGGATCACTTCGTTTATGACACCTTACAACATTTGTAACAATCATAAAGCGGGTCGTATTCAATACTGTCTCCAGGAAATAGTACCCAACTTGATCCATGTACTATAGACTGTTTAGGCTATTTACTTGAACTTGATCCAGTTTATGTCTCCACATAAAGTCCAAGTACTCATTATAATAGCCAAGGGTTCGTAGTTTATTGGATTTATTAAAAAAACAAATTCACTTTCATTGAACATCATTTGTCTGAATAACCTCACATTAATGTTCACTGTTTACAAACTACGAGTTTTAGGACAGAGTACCCAACAGGAACGACATCCAAATTGTGAATGGTTTGTCACCCGAGAATGACATTATATGTTGACGCCAAGTCCACTACCAGAAATTGGATGATTTTGGTCAAAGTACAAAGACCCTCCCCAAAAGTTACCTGGTGTTCCATGCTACCTATAAGGTTGACTCGTTCTCCTCCAAATCCAACCAACGGGGTGAGACACTTCCTCAGTTGTTCCCTACCTATGTTCATCCTATCAAAGGATTGCAGGGTGAGAACATCGTCTGAATTTCCCACGTCTAATAGTACGCAGTGAACTCTAACGTTTGATATGATTAGTGTAATGACCAAGGCTGGTGGAAGACTTGTGCTTCACAAGCCTTAAAATTCAAAGTGGACATGGTTTGATTGAAGGTGGCAGCATAAATAATATGAATAGATACCTGTATTCGGGACTGTAAGGCTTGAGTCTTTATTCTCTTGCTATACCCTCCCCCTACTGGCCCATCGAATATTGTTCGAATCTTTCGAAAAGGACGTTGGTCATTGGTTGCAGCCTTCTTTTTTGACTTGGACGAGAGATTTTCCAACAACTTGTTCACGAACTCTTTGAGGTACCCATTTTGTATTAGGGACTCAATTTCTTCTTTCAAACGAAAGGATTCAGAGGTGTTATACCCAGCTTCTCGATAGAACAAGTAATAGTGGATTTGATCTTTTTGGTATATGTTAGGTCTTCGGGCTAGCCACCTTAGAAGATTATTGTCCTTAATCTCCATCGGTGAATACTTACAGCCATGACTCCATCGGTGAATGGGGTACCAGATTCGCTGAGTGGTTCGCGTTCACCTCCCGCTTTTTCCCCATTTATTGGGAGACCTTCGACTAGGTAGCTAGGGCCAGGGGAAGGATTATGGCTTTGCCGGTTATTGTTCAGTAGGTTTTGCAAATCTTCTGAATTATGATTTGTACCTTCCTTTCGTCTATAATTATGAGGTTGCGGAGATTTTCACTATCTACTGTTTTACCACGAGTTGGTGACTAGTGGATATCGGAATATTCCCTTATTGTATGATATGATGGGGAAATATCACTCGGTCTCTCAACCCTAGCCCACCTCTGGTAGCGATTGTTACCCCAAAGATTAGCTTTTCCCATAGTACAGGAGCAAGGCTTGACTGTGACACGTCATCGAATTCTACGAGTGGTCCCTCCGTAGGGGTTAGGAGAGGAGGTGCTGGCACAAGTTCCAGCCTGGTCCGAGCCATATCTCATTTTCATATTTAGATATATCGATCAACTTGTGCCCGGCAACTTCATCTTCACCTTAAAACCACAAAAGGACCAACCGGTTGAAAGGTCGTAATATGAGTTTCTTATCTCCAATCGTCACTATGCAAATGATCGGTGCAAGAAGCTTGACGATGCCTAGGTCTATGAGGAGAACTAGGATGTCCATTCTGATCGGCATTCAATCTATGTCCAATATTAGTTGGATCATCAGGTGGATTCATATCTTAAAACACATTAATTTTGACTAGGGTATAGTCAAGGGTTTGTAAATTGTCGGTTCTCACAAACAGCACCAACGGTTAAAATGTAACTTGGGAAGGCCAATCGAATCGGATGACCTGGATCTGAACCTGTCAAGTTGTAGATATGGGATCATCAAATTCTTCACTCGAACGACTGGATCAACGATGACCTGCATAAGAGAGAACAGTGACCTAATGGTGGTGTGATGTCGGTATAATGCACTTCGAAGCTTATATAAGTAAACGAAAAGTTTAAAAGACAATTCAAGTTTTGGGATTGAGAGGGCAGAAGTCAGTTACGCCATCTGTTTGGGGGACCCCTGTATCTATAAAGGTCGCATTGCTTTTTCTCCAAGCTACTTGAGGAACTATCTCATGCTTGTCATCACAGTACCTCGTAAGATGCAAGGGACTGCGGTGGTGTCGCGAGGGTATGGGCACTTGGGTGCAGTTATCGTGGCGCAGGAACGCGCCCCTTCAAGAAAGGAGGTGGGGGCGAGGCTTTGCCCGTTATATGGGCCGCATATAGTGCAGTCTCTGAGAAACAAAGAGAGTGTGCGACCTTTCAAGAGAGGGAGAGTGCGGACGGGGGGTTCCTCAAGTAGATGAGAAAGAGTGTGGATGAGGAGGGGGCGGTATCCAACTCACTAAGCCCACACCCAACTTGTACAATTCACTTTTAACTCCTACCTCTCTTGTATAGAATGCTTTCTAAGGATAATTTTATTGAAATCAATCTTTTAACATACAACAATGACGAGAAAATGAATCACCAATCAATGATCAAGTCAAAGTCTAGCTAAAGATGTAGATTGTGGTGCCATAATTCATGATTTTTGTGCCTGTAATGCCAAAGTAGATTGAAAATTCTCATGGACCAATACATTAGAATGAAGGCTTTTATATAATAGCTTGCCAAAAATACGAGAATAGTTCCATGGTGAATGTATCTCTATATCAAAAGTGCCATATCTCTTCTTTTATATTTGTGATATAATATTCTAAAAAGAAAAAAAGAAATTGCAGGAATGAAAGAATGCTCATATTGTTCTTCCAGGTCGTAGAATGTAAAAAAAAAAAGGAATAATAATAAATAAATAAATCAAAATCATTGACATGTGAAGCATTTTAGACAAAAAAAAAAAATAGAGAGAAGTTTCTTTAGAGAAAAAATAGAATGAAAACTTCTTTGTGTAGTTTTTAAACGTCAGTTAAGTCGATGGTTCTCTGTTCAAGCTTATACAAGTTTTAGTCCCTCTTATCCATCTCTTTGAGGACCGTTAAACCAAAATAAAATAAAAATTAAAAAGGGATGAAAAGAGTTTAGGCCATAAAACATAAAGTCCATTTAAGATTTAGGTTTTGTTTTAAAAACAAACCTTTTTGTTCTCAGTAGCCGTGAAAAAACAAAAAATTGGGGTAGCCGTGTGTTGGTGTGAAAATCAGCAGAAGCAATTTTATGGGGTGGCGGTAGTAGGCTTTGGCAGAGAAGAAAATAACGAGTTCCTTGGGTTATAATGCATCATCGGCAATCCATTCTCGTGATTCTGGTAAGGTTTCTTTTTCATTCATGTTCCTAAGTATTAATTGTGTTAAAATACTTAGAAACTATGGGACGTTTGTTGGGACCTCTAGGTGATATTTTTGGGGAGTTTATTGTATCCAATTTTTAAACAATTATTAGTGAATTACCCACATCTAAGTGGAAGACTGGACGTAGCCCTTAGTGGTGAACCAGTATAATTTGTTGTGTCGTTATTCTTGTGCTTTTATAGTTTTCTTCCTATTTGCATATTTTTTGTTGTGTTTGGATATTTCTGTAGAAGGAGACAAATATCACACACACCATTACTATGAAGGGATTTTGAAGTTCACCGGGGAGAATTTCAGATTTTGGAAGATACAGGTAAAGGATCTTCTTACGTGCAAGAAGATACACAAGACTTTTAGCTATTTGTGATGCTGTCTTATCTGAGGAAGCTCCAAAGAAAATGAGAGAAAATTTATGCATCTACTTCAGGGGCAGAAAACGGGGTTGAATCAGTTTTGGTAGCTCAGCTTAAGGAGAAGAAAAAGATGAAGTACAACAGGAAGCAGCAACATAAATATAACAGGGGTAGTGGGAGTTCCGGTGGAAAAGTGGAATGTTATTACTGCCACAATAAAGGACACGTGAAACGTTTTTGTAGAAAGTTCAAAGTAGATTTTGATAAGGGGAACAATTCTACAAATATTGTAACAGGAGATGAACTGATTGAAGAGTTTCTGGCTTGTGTTCAAAGGAACATATCTGAAGACCAGCGGGTAGTGGACAGTACAGCATCAGCGCATATTGCTTCGGACAGACGTTGGTTCTCATCTTTTACTACAGGTGATTATGGCTCAGTAAAGATGGGGAATGAGAGTATCTCCAAGGTGAGAGGAATTGAAGATGTTTGTTTGAAGACAGGCGAAGGGACCGAGTTGGTGCTACATGGCGTCGGGTATATTCCTAGCTTCAGATTTAATTTGTTATCCGCAGGGAAGCTAGATGACGATGGCTACAGGAGTGAGTTTGTTGGGGGTTGCTTGAAGCTTAAGAGAGAATCCAGGGTGGTGGCAACAAGCCACAAGGAATCTTCTGTTTATGTGTTTGAGTTTGAGGTTGTTAGGGGATCTGAGAGACAAAAAATGCATAGAGTAGCTGTAGATGGTTCAGGGCGAGACTTGAAAGAATCAGCAACATTGAAAACCAGGACAGATCAGAAGAATCTGCCATCAGGTCAAGTACAACAGCTGGGAAGTAGATGAAAGGGTAAGGAAAACAACTTATTGAGATGTTCAACAGGTTGTCGGTATAATACCCCATTTGTCAGATGGAATAGCGAGCTGATGAATTCGCATAGGCGAGATAGTGCATTGTGGGAGAAGACTACAGTTGGTGTTGAAGTCAAGGGTAATGTCTCTAGAAAGGCAACGAACTTGGGTGGAGCGCCAAGTCATCACGAGAATCTTCCTTGAAAGGTCATTGGGTTCGATCGAGAAAGGAAGTGACAAGGACCACTTAGATCGAGTGGGAGCGCGTGGTTGTGTCTCTAATGTCTGGGAGACAAGACCATGTAAGATTGCTCAGTCTCGAGGCAATCACAGACAAAGCTTGGGTAGGACTGAGCAGTGTGGATCGGTTCGTCGATAGAGAGGTCAGAACTGTGCCTTGACCCAAAGTGTCAAGAGATGGGACACTGTTGGTACAGTGGGAGCCGAAATTGTTATTTTGTCTCCAAGTGGGAGATTGTTGAGAATTGGAAACAATATAAAAAGAAAATTAAAAATAAAAAAGGAGGAAAAGTGTTTGGGCCATAAAACATAAAACCCATTTAAGATTTAGGTTTTATTTTAAAAACAAACCTTTTTGTTCTCGGTAGCCGTGAAAACACAAAAAATTGGGGTAGCCGTGTGTTGGTGTGAAAATCAGCAAAAGCAATTTTGTGGTGTGGCGGCAGTAGGCTTTCGCAAAGAAGAAAATAACGAGTTCATTGGGTTATAGTGCATCGTCGGCAATCCATTCTCGTGATTCTTGTAAGGTTTCTTTTTCATTCATGTTCCTAAGTATTAATTGTGTTAAAATACTTAGAAGCTACAGGACTTTTGTTGGGACCTCGGATATTTTTGGGACTCTATTGTATCCAATTCTTTAAACAATTATTAATGAATTACCCACATCTGAGTGGAAGGCTGGACGTAGTCCTTAGTAGTCAACCAGTATAATTTGCTGTGTCGTTATTCTTCTGCTTTTACAGTTTTCTTCCTATTTGCATATTTTTTTGTTTTGTTTGGATATTTCTGTTGAAGGAGAAATTATACATGACCGTTAATTTCCCAACAAGTACTACTCCCATAATTAAGAAGCTTCATTTGCCTTTGGGAAGAGATAGCAGACAAAAGAAAATGAATGGAAGAGCTCAAACAATTACTGCTAGATGTGTTGTGCAGCTGACGTTGTCTAAGAATGTGGCAAAATGTGGTGAATATAAACAGCCACAACAAATTTGATGAACACTCTATATATGAGACAAATACGAAAAACTTTATGAAAATAATAATATGTATCTTGTGATAAATTATATATAAAGTCTTACTCTGGGCTGAAGTTTGGAGATGAAGTGGGTGATAAAGGCAGCATCATTAGTGGTGAGAATGAAGTCATCCACGTAGAGGAGCAGATAGGTGATAGGTCTACAAACAAACAAACAGAGATGGGTCAGCATAAGACGGAGTAAAATCAAATGTAGTAGTAATGTGCCCTATGAAACACTCAAACTAGGCACGTGGGGTATACTTTAGGCCATAAAGTGACTTATGAAGTTTGCACAATGATGATGAAATGTTGGATCGATGAAACCCTGGGTTAGGTCATATAGACCTCCTTTATGAGATTGTCATGGAGGAAGGCATTTTGAGTCCAATAAGATGGATAGTTGGTTTCTTGAATACGGGGCTGAATGTTTTACCATAGTCGAGACAATGTTCCAGATGAAATTTTTTGGCCATTAAGAATGTTTTATAGCCTGCAACAGACCCATACATGTGACATTTCATGCAAAAACGGATTTGCAACCAACGATATTCTTTCCACGAGGTAAAGGAACCAAAGACCAAATACCTTGTTTTGGTTGCTGCAGTAAACAAATTGGGTTCATTATCAATGTGGGAACTGGGTTTTCAAAACCAATTGGTAATGAGAGAGGAGTAATTCATGTCTAGTATAAACTTTTATTAGGTCTCTTATCTTTTCAATGTAGGATCGTTAACATGCCCCTCAAGATCATGACTCTTTTGACTATATCACACTTTTGGATCGGATGCTTGTTTGAGCGTTTTGAGCTCTGGTACCATGAGAAGGTTTAAGAGATTGAATAAATTTCAATGATTTGTTCACTCACTAATACTAAAACACTATTGTAGACTTTCCATAACATTTTTTAAACACGGTGGCAGGTGATGAGCATTTTTATTGGTGCTATACCGAATGTTATAAAAAGTCATTGAAAAAATCATAATTTAATACGATGAAAAGTTTTTTATAACTCGACCAAAAATAATATTTTACGTTTTTCATAACTTTAGAAAAACGCAATAAAAAACTGTTGTTAACATTAAACAGATGGTATCGTTCACTTTTTATTACTTTTTTTTATAGCATTAAAAAAACGTTTTTCAACTTTTTATATTTGATTGAGAATGTTTTCTTTATATATACTTATAGCTTTTTTCTAATGCTGCAATAAATTTTTTATAGCATTTACTAAATTCTTTAATTATTAGTTTTTAGGAAAGTTTTAAATGTCGACGCAGATGAAAATGTTGAGGTCTCAATTTTATGACAATGTCGATAGAAATATCTATAAAATGTCGACGTCGATAGATAGTTATGGAAAAGTTATAAAAATAAAAAATTTAAAAAATATATTTAAGTTAACCAATAATCGTTTCACCTTTTCTAAATAATTTAAAATGATTAAAATTAATATTATCTCTATATTAGTGAAATTTTGTTGATATCTTTTTTATTTTGTTGATTTCTGTAATACTATGGAAATATCGATTTACCCCTCATGTTAATATTAAACCTATGGATACATGGATACATCGATGGACATGTCGACATGTCAACCATCACTATATAATCGTCAAACTATATTAAATATTACTATAAATTTTACTTTAATTTTTACCTGATGCTATGGAGGGCCCTACCCCCATTTCGGCTCTTATACATGCTACTATATAGTAAATGAAATATACAGAATTGTGATCAGTCAAATATTGCAAAGCCCCGATATCTATTATCGGTCAGAATTGGAGATGAAATAAATAAAAAAATGGATTTTTGTTCAAGAATGAAATCTTACTATTACTATTTATTTGATCGATAGACACATAAACTGAAAAAATCATAACTATACTTAACAATAAAACACTCGGAAAAGACCACATATGTCAGAAGGTTTTTCGTGGGATAATAAAATGATACATATGTAGAGCTACTTAACCACATATAACAATATTCAGTTGTATTAAAGAAGAAAGAGTTTAGAAATATAAATTCATTTAGACTAACATTTACCCATTCCTCATACATTGTTACAAATGTAACACTATTTTTCATTCCTTATAATATATCCAAATGAAATAAGTACAGAAATTCAAGTAAATATCAAAATAAAGTACATAAATCTCAAATATATGTTCATTTTAACTACAAAATATCCAACAGATCGCGGTGCATGTCCTTGCAAATTTATTCTAACTATTTAGAAATCATAATTACATAAAAGGATTCAAATGTATAAAATTTATATTTTTATCATGAAACAACCTCTAATTAAGATGGTATCCATCGCACAAATTACTACTATATCCTTTTGAGGATGCACCTGAATATTAAATAATTTTTAAAATCCAGAATCGGTAAACTGAGAGGTCACTATTTAAAGTCCTTAAAATTTGCCTAATTATACTAAAATCATTCATTTTCGAAAAATTTGAAACACATTCCTCGACTTTTCTTCTTCTGCCATTCTTCTTCTTCGGTCGTCTCTGCATTCCTTCGTCTCTGACCGACTCTCCAACCGCCTCCGTTTTTCTCCGTCGCTAGAACAGTTCGTCTCTGTTTGTCCCGATCGAAAGGAGATTTCCGTCTGTTCTTCCTCTGTTTTCCATTTGTTCTTCTTCTCCAATCATTTTGCATTCCTTCGTCTCCAGTCGACCATCTGCCTGCCTTCCTCTCCGGCCGCCTTCGTTTTTCTCCATTGCCAAAGCAATTCGTCTCCATTTATGTCAAGCAAAAGATTTGCATTCCAATATATCCTAATAGTTTTCTCTTTCAGATTTGAACAATGTTGAAAACCTTTTTTTGTACTGTTAAACCCTTTCAATGTTCCTTCCATGCTCGAGTAGTCTCTGATGGTTGTTTTCGATTTCCGATTTCGTGTGAACTATATGGAATTTACTTTATATTCGGATATATTTTATAACTCAAAAAGGTTAGTCGGATATAATTTAAAATGCTTCAGTAGTTATGTGAACTTCCAAATATTGCTAGGGTTTTTGATGGACAGAACTCTCTAAATGTGAAAATCAATAGAAGTAGTATTGGTCAGTACATAAACAATTGATTTTCGAGGATCACGGTAGGAAAATTATTCTGCCAGTTGCTTATAACTCAAAAAATATTCTGTCGGTTAGAATTTATTTTATATCCGGATATATCTTGTAACTCAAAAAGGTTAGTCGGATATAATTTATAATGTTCAAGTAGTTGTGTGAACTCTTACATCATTTTCGTCTTTTTTTTTTCTACTTCTGCATTGTTAGAGCCGCCATCAACACCTAGATTTTGACCATTTTAAAGATTCAAAGATTTTTCTCACAATTCTCATGTCCTCCATTGTTTGGGGAAGAGAATACCCTGGACACGTGGAGGACCCCTATTGGTGCTCCAAGATTGCTCATGAGTCATGCCCAGCTCGGATAGCCGAGATGGCCGCCACTAACGTCGACAAATGCTAAGTATGAGGGCCGAGGTGAACCTGGCCCAGGTCTGACCTGCCGGGGAGCTCGGTAGGGGCTGATGTGAGCAACTGTCTGCGGCGTGATTATCAGGCGTAACCGTCGGTCCCGAGATTACCGAATGTAACCGTCGCGAGATTAGTGGGACTACAACCCATAAGTAGAGGACCTCACTCCCCGATCAGGTACGACGATTTCTGGCCTCGAACTAAACTTGGAATCCGACCTATACTGACTTGATCGTCGGAGTGCTCACCTTTTTGTCCAGGTCCGCCCAAGTGTTCAGGTCGGTCCGGAGGCCGAGTTCGAGCTACAATCTGGAACACACTGTTGTGCATATCCTTGCATAAACATCCATTAATGTGTTTTCTTCATCGACAACCATTCAAAAAGTCTAGGGAACCATTGGGAGGTTAGTGAAGAGATGAACCTGCTATAGAATAAGGAGAAATCCGTTTGGAAAATTACGAAAGGAGAGAGAATGATTTGAATATTTTTGTAATTAATAATATTGGTAAATCAAGATAATAAATCATTTTGAATGAGTGAATTAAGGGATTAGTGTTAGAAATTTGTATGAGACCCACAATAATTAAAGGATTATGATAACAATGTATGAAATTAAATCTTTTATATTTAAAAAAAATAAATAACTATAATAAATGTAAATGCAATAAATAAGGGTAAAATTGGTATTAAAATAAAAGTGTAAAATTGGAAAACTTTAGACATTTGTGTAAATAAATTTTTAAAAGAGGCCTCCGAAAATATTATCTCTTGGTGCGTTGATTTCGTGGATCTATAAAAAGCCAAAAATAATAATATATAAGATTAATGTTTACTCTAACGTATTCAAATTATCAGTAAACACAACAATTCTTTAATACTTGCAAACAATCAAAATTCAAAAATTAAATTTAGCGTCGTGTCTTTACTTTATAACAATCGCCCATAATAATACCTACAATCTCATCGATGACCATCATGTCAAACATAGGCATACATGAATATGTTTTGGATTAGTTTATCGTATCAACTTACACTCGTATTACTCAAAACGGACGGAATAGGCAAAATTAGACTATTGAATTTGTGTAGGCTTATCATGTGTAGGCATTCATAAAAAGTGGTATAAAAATGTGAATTTTATGGCCCATCTCTTTATAATTAATCAGTAAATGTTGAGTTGACACGTGTTATTTATTGTTATTGGATTTGTTAAATACGCACTGTAAATAAATAATATGTGAGAGTTAGTTATTCTGAGGAGTGGGGAATATTATTGTCAAGGAGAACAAATCTTTTGTAAAAAAAAGAAAGGCGAGAGAGAAAAAGGGTACCAATCTTCTCATAATACTACTTGTATTTCGATTCTCATACTTGGTGGATAAAGTGTTGAGAGGTACTATTAGGAGTATTAGCTTTTAGTACTTTTGTAACGATTTTGTTTAGATTACTCTGGTAACAATATTCCATATTCTTGTAACTGCTTGGTTAAGTGATATATTTAAAAAAAAACCTTTGTTTTGTTTAATGAAAGTGTGCAAGATTTAACTCGCTCTCAAAGTTGAATATGATATCACAGCACTATTGAGAATTTACCAGGGTTATTCTAGTCTTTTCCCTTTTTTTTTGGTTACTTTACCTTTCTTGCTCGGTTCCTTCCATTTTCATCTGCCATGGCCGACGACGCACCTCAAGCTCCAGTAAATCCCACTCCCACTACGAGCTTATCCTCTTCTTCGAACCAGTCTTCTCTTGCGCAACATGCGGATCCATATTTTCTTCATCATTCTGACAACACCAACCTTGTTCTGGTTTCTAATTTTCTTACGGATGAGAACTATACTTCTTGGAGCCGATCCATGACTATTGCACTCACGATCAAGAACAAGATTGGTTTCGTCGATGGAACTCTTTTGAGGCCTACGGATGACACGTTAATTCATGGATTGTTTGTAACAATGTGGTAATATGTTGATCTTGAACTCTCTTTCTAAAGAAATCTCTGCTAGAATTTTGTTTGCTGAGAATGCACGAGAAATTTGGTTGGATCTTAAAGAAAATCGACCACAAATTTTTCAGCTTAGGGGCGATTTATCAGATTTGGTTCAAGATCAATTATCTATCAGTGCTTATTTCACCCAATTGAAAACACTTTGGACCGAATTGGCTTCTTACTACTCTTCTTGCACCTGCAGCAAATGTTCATGTGGTGGTGTTAAAGCTATAGGTGAATACTTTCAAATGGAGTATGTCATGTGTTTTTTGATGGGTCTTAATGATTCATTTAGTCAGATTCGAGCTCAGTTGCTACTCATGGAGCCAGCTCCTTCAATTAATTGGGCTTTTGCTCTTATTGCCCAAGAAGTTCAACAGTGTGCGATTTCGTCTCCTTCATTAGCTAATGCCACAGCATTTCTGGCGCGAGCTTCTTCTCCTGCTCATGGTCCACACTCCTCTTCTTCGTCATCCCAGTACAAGAAGAAGGAGAAGACTGTTTGTACTCACTGCGGCATTGTGGGACATATGGTTGATCGATGTTATAAGCTTCATGGATATCCTCAGGATATCGTTCCTCGGTCGTTCGTAATTCTTCAGTGACCACATCTACCAAACCAGTCGATACATCTTTGAAAACTTCCACCACGTCTACCACTCTTCCTAATTCTCTTGCTGGACTTAATATTGAACAATGCCAATGACTATTGAGCTTGTTGCAAACTCACCTTTCTAAGGCTACGAGTGACACTAATTCAGACCCTATAATATTGCACGTTGTAGGTATATGCTCCTCTGATCTATCCTCTCAACATTCCTTTGGTCAATGGATAATTGATTCAGGAGCATCTACTGATATATGCTTTTCTCGAGCATTATTTATTTCTTTAAAGTCAGTTTCTGGGGTCTCTCTTACTTTGTCGAATCAAGCTCGTGTTTCTGTGGATTTTATTAGTGATATACAGATCACACCTAGTCTGCTGCTTCGCCATGTTCTATTTGTTCCTACATTCCGGTTCAATTTGATTTTTGTCAGCCCTTTAACACAGGATTCTTCTCTAATGGTTCGTTTTGTTGATGACTCTTGTCTTATCTAAGACAGGTTTTCCTCGAAGACGATTGGCAAGGGTAGTCTTTGGAAAGGCTTATATGTTCTTTTCGGTGCTACTGATTCGGTTTGTACTGTTTTTAGTATGTCTTCCATTCATACTTGGCATGCTATGCTTGGACACCCATCAAATAAGCATTTATGAGCTTTACAACCAGTCTTACAATTTTCAAATAAATCTACAACTGCTGATCCTCGTTTAGTATGTCCTCTAGCTAAACAAAAGAAGTTGCCATTTGTTGTTCACAATAACATTACAAGTAGTTCATTTGATTTAGTACATTGTGATATTTGGGGACCTTATCAAGCCCCTACTCATGGTGGATTTCGATATTTTCTCACTATTGTGGATGATTTTTCGCGTTATACTTGGATATATCTGATGCGCCATAAGTCCGATGCTTTATCTATTGTTCCTTGTTTCTTTCAACTGGCTACACTCAATTTGGCAAAGACATTAAACAATTTCGTTCTAATAATACCCCAAAATTAGCCTTTACTGATTTCTTTCATGCTAAAGGGGTCATTTATCAATATTCTTGTGTGGGTCGACCGGAACAGAATTCTATAGTGGAAAGAAAACATAAGCATTTATTGAATATGGCTAGGTCTTTGTGTCTCGGGTACCCATTAAATTTTGGGGATAATGTGTCCTTACTGCCTTTTTTCGATTAATGGGCCCCACTTGGCTCGGGGGGATATAGCTCAGTTGGTAGAGCTCCACTCTTGCAATTGAGTCGTTGTGATTACGGGTTGGATGTCTAATTGTCCAGGTGGTAATGATAGTATCTTGTACCTGAACCGGTGGCTCACTTTTTCTAAGTAATGGGGAAGAGGACCGAAACATGCCACTGAAAGACTCTACTGAGACAAAGATGGGCTGTCAAGAACGTAGAGGAGGTAGGATGGGCAGTTGGTCAGATCTATTATGGATCGTACATGGACGGTAGTTGGAGTCGGCGGCTCTCTTAGGGTTCCCCCGTAGTTCTTCTCCTACTTTGGTATGGCATACCCCTTTTGAACGCTTATATGGACATCTTGCTGATTATTCTTATCTACGTATATTTGGTTGTCTCTGTTTTGCATCCACATTGACCGCACATCGTTATAAGTTTCATCCACGGGCAATTACTTCTGTTTTTCTTGGTTTTCCACCTCGCATGAAAGGGTATTGCCTTTATGATATTGAGAAGGGGCAGATTTTCGTGTCATGTGATGTTGTTTTCATGAGCATATTTTCCCATTTCACAATGTTTCCCCAGAAAGTGTTGTTGTTGATTCTTTTCCGGACATTGTCTTTGCCAAAATCTTTTGATTGTTCTAGATTACCTATGACCACTGCTTGTTCTTCTTCTGGGGTTAATGATGGTCTGTCTTCTGTATTGTCTTCTGATGCTTTACATAATGATTTATGTGATGATATATCTGCTGATTCTCCTAATGCCTTGGTTTCTGATGGTATTTTTGCTCGTTCTTATCATTCTGCCGAGCCAAATAATAGTAATGTTAATTCTTCCACTGCTAATGACCATTCGTTTTTGCTTGTCCGCCAACACTTGAAATTTGGCATTACCTGCTCTCCAACGGTCTTCTCGTACTGTTTAAAAACCATCTTACCTTCAAGATTTCACTGCAGCCTTCTCCAGTCTTCTTCATTACCTTCTACTTCCTTGAGATATCCATTGCAAAATTATTTGTCATATGCTCTTCCTTGTCGTCTGGGTATCGTCATTTTGTGTTGAATGTTTCAACTCATTATGAACCATCCATTTACCATTAGACAGTTCTTCACTCTCATTGGCACTCTCATTGGCAGGATGCAATTTGTGCTGAATTGTGCTGAATTGGATGCTATGGAAGCTAATAATACTTGGTCCATAGTGCCTTTGTCTTCCGGCCACCATTCAATTGGATGCAAATGAGTTTACAAGATCAAACATCATTCTGATGGATCTATTGAGCATTATAAAGCAACGTTAGTAGCTAAGGGTTATACTCAGCAAGAAGGTCTTTATTATGTTGAAACTTTCTCACCTGTTGCTAAATTAGTTACTGTCAAGGTCTTACTTCATCTTGTCATTTCATATAATTGGCCCTTAGTACAGCTGGATGTTAATAATGCTTTTTTGCATGGGGATTTGTTTGAGGAGGTGTATATGGATTTGCCTTTGAGATATAAGCATGACAAGGTTTCTCCTAATGGGAGCGTTTGGTTTGTCGACTTCATAAGTCCATTTATGAACTCAAACAAGCATCTCATCAGTGGTTTGACAAGTTTTCACATGCTTTATTACTCCTTGGTTTTAAGCAAAAATCTGATTATTCTCTATTTGTAAAGGGTTATGGTTGTAGCTTTTTTGCTCTTCTTGTTTATGTCGATGATATTATCATTACTTGTGCATCTTCCTCTTTAATTGATGCTTTGAAAGTTCATCTCTATGGTCTTTTTAAACTTAAAGATTTGGGACAACTGCGTTATTTTTAGGGACTTGAGCTAGCTAGTTCTTGTACGAGTATTTTTCTCTCTCAGCGCAACTATGCTCTTTAGATTCTTGAAGACATCGGGTTTCTTACACGCAAGTCTTCTAAATTATCAATGGATCCTAATATTAAGCTTTGTGCTTCTATTGGTACTCTTTTGGGATATCTCACTATGTATCGACGTCTTATTGGTTGGTTATTGTATTTTACGATCTCATGGCCTGATATTTCTTTTACTGTTCATAAACTCAATCGGTTTGTGGCTCAGCCTCGACAGCCTCATCTTCAGGCTGTTCAGCATCTTCTTCGTTACTTAAAGGGATCTACTGGACAGGGCATTTTGTTATCTAAATCTTCTTTTCAACTTCGTGCATTTTCTAATGCAGATTGGGCTTCGTGTCTTGACTCTCGGAAGTCTACTACTGGATTTTGTATTTTTTGGGAGAATCTCTTATTTCCTGGAAGGCAAATAAACAAAGTATTATTTCTCGCTCTTGCTATTACTACCAATGAGATTATTTGGCTTACTCGCCTTTTACAAGATTTGCAGGTTTCTTTTCAACCGCTTGCACTTATTTTTTGTGACAATCAGGCTGCTTAGACATTGCTTCCACTCCATCATTTCATGAGCGTACGAAACACGTTGAGTTGGATTGTCATTTCATTCATGACAAGATTACTGATGGTCTTATTCGGCTTTTGCCTATACGTTCCCGTCTTCAGTTAGCTGACATTTTTACTAAGGCTTTGCCCTCTTCGTTTTTCGTATTGTTATCTAAGATGGACGTTTCTAACATTCACTCTCGATCTTGAGGGGGAGCATTAAGAGTATTAGCTTTTAGTTAGTCAGTTTATATTACTTTTGTAACCATATTAGTTTGTTTAGATTACTCTTGTAACAATATTCCATATTCTTGTAACTGCTTGGTTAAGTGGTCTATTTAAAAGACCTTTGTTTCGTTTAATGAAAGTGTGGAAGATTTAACTCACTCTCAAAGTTGAATAGGTACTGTTGTGAAGTGGATGTATATTATCACAATGGTATCCAAAACCAATATAATTTCTGGATTTTTTCTCTTCTCCACCATAGAAAGACATCATGGTCCCCTGTGAAAAAAAAAATTATTTGCTAAGATGGAAATAAAGATATCAAATCCCTACCAAGATAGCAGAACACATCTTGATCAAAATGATTGTATCTTGTTGGATGTTCAATCTCGGCTAGTATCTAGAGCACAGAATATACGAAATAGATTACAAAATATTAGGACAAATATTAGAACTATGATTCATATTTCTCATTTTTAACTGGGAGATTGATACTTTGATGTTATTTGCTTTTGAGTATTCAGTAATCTCCATCACAAAAAAGTGGAGAAAAATAATAAAACAGAATTGTAGAAGAAAAATGAAAGTTAAAAAATAAGAGAAAGGGAAAATAAGTTGAGAGAAAGCTAAGACAAGAAACATGAAAATCTAATAAAGTAGTGGGAGAAAGGAAGATGAAAAGGCCGAAAACTTGTAATAACAGAAAAAAACCATGTTAGTCGATCTAAATTCATTTATGCAACCACCTTGTTCTAGTATTATCTAATATGATTACACCAAAAGATTATAGCAACTCTAAAGAAAAATATTGTAGTAATATAATTGACAACACAGAGTACCAGAGAGCATTTCTCAAACAAACAAATCATAATAATGGGTACTCTTTCACAATAGAATGTCACAACACAAGGCAACCTACAATTACATATTTTTAGATCACTTAAAGCAGCCCATAAAACATTTTATAGTCCTATCTTGATCATCGAGCTCAATTTGCACAGCTGACTGAGGAATAAGTTTCAAATTTAAACACTCTATTATTAATAATTTTGAATGCCATTTGCAGTAATCAAACTCATTACAATCCATGGCAGATGGAGCACTCGAACAAACATCTAAATTTATCAAATTGAAAGAAAAACTTCAAACTAGCATTGATAAAAAAATTATATAAATTCAAAAAATAAACCTATAAATTGTTCAGGATCGTGCGCATATACTTGAGCAACTAAATATTTAACAGAAAATTCAAGTAGAATAAAAATAACAATGGTAAGAAAACGAACTAAAATAAAATTGGGACAGTTGCAAATATGACAAAAATGTTTAGTAAAATAAGTAAACTAGCAACCATATTTAGGTTTTTTAAATATAGTATTTTTTCCAACAAAAAGCGAAGGTCCAATTTTAAAATTACAAATTTATCCTGCAATATATCTGATATACATATATAATATATCTGTAATATATCTTACTAGTGATATATGTCTCTGATATACCACTAATATAATAATGGTATACAATTGAGTTACTTCTTATATAATGTTATAGGGAACAAAGCGGTCCAAACGAGGCAAGAGGTCGGACCATTAAAGAAGAAATGTGCCCGAGATCATCAACCTCAGCCGACCCAACATCCCGACACTGATTTAGCGCCATGGCGCCGAGCAGTTCTCGACCCCCAGCCGAGAACTATAACGGCCCACCCGACCGTTTCACAGTATTCCCGTTTTGCAATTACGACCGTTTCACAGTTACGCCTGTAACGGGTATGAAGATCGAGATTCGACGAGAATTCCTATAGGATTGATATAAGAGGGAGGGGGACCGAACCCTGGGGAGATGCTCTAAACACCTGACATCTATATTTTACTTCTCTGATTATTCTGAGTTAGGCATTGGAGCCCGTATGACAGAAGTCACACCGGTTTAGATCTTGGTTTGTTCAGTTTTATAGGTGTTTGGTTCCTGATCATCAAGTTTGCTGCGTATTGGAGATAAGAACTAGATTTGTCAAAATTCACGCATCAACAATTGGCGCCGTCTGTGGGGACGACACAGTCCAAGCAACTAGCTGAGGCGAAAACCTAGATCTGCTGAGGTGAAACCCAGATCTGCTGAGGCGAAACCCAGATCTGCTGAGGCGAAAACCCAGAACTGCCGAGGCGAAAACCAGATCTGTCGAGGCGAAGCCCAGATCTACCGAGGCGAAACCCAGATCTGCTGAGGCGAAACCCAGATCTGCAGAGGCGAAACCCAGATCTGCTGAGGCGAAACCCAGATCTGAGGGAGGTTGAATGGAACACGTCGACATAAACCCAGGTCAGGGCTAGCAACATTCTAAAGAGGAGATTCAGACCGAAGCTACTGACCACGAAGAGGCAAGCCCGAGCCTTGGTCATCAACTAAGTCCGACCACCCCCGGCAGGGGAGAACCAGCTGAGGAGGTGGAATCTATCCCCCTGACGTCCGAGGATCGACGAGTAACATCGGAACCAGGATTGGTGATGAAGAAAGAAAGAGCCTTATAAACTTCCTACGGAACAATGCCAACGTGTTCACATGGTCACATGAGGACATGCCAGGAATCGATCGAGGAGTCATGGTACACAGACTCAACGTCGATGAAAGCTGTAAACCCGTGAAACAGAAACGTTGTGCATTCAACCAAGAAAGGAACAAAATTGTGGCTAAACAGGTAGATGAGCTACTG
Source organism: Momordica charantia (assembly GCF_001995035.1). The sequence continues at coordinate 135,638 of NW_019104834.1, read as the reverse complement.
GAAGCAGGTTTCATTTGAGAAGTGCATTATCCCCAGTGGATATCCAACGTAGTACTGGTAAAAAAGCCAAATGGCAAATGGAGAATGTGCATCGACTTCACAAACCTAAATAGAGCCTACCTAAAGGACTCTTTCCCTTTGCCTCGAATAGATCAGATGGTCGACGCTACTGCTGGACATGAAAGACTAAGTTTCATGGATGCCTACTCTAGATATAATCAAATCAAGATGCATCTATCGGATCAGGAGAAGACCTCTTTCGTCACAAGTCGAGGTTTATATTGCTACACGGTAATGCCATTTGGGTTGAAGAACGCAGACGCGACCTACCAGCGAATGGTAAATCGAATAGTTGCTGCCTTAATCGGCAAAAACATGGAGGTCTACGTGGATGATATGTTGGTGAATAGTCGAAAAGACAAATGACACAAGGAAGATTTGGCAGAAGCGTTTAAGGTTTTAAGAAAGTACAAAATGAAGTTGAATCCTACAAAGTGTACGTTTGGAGTAACCTCAAGTAAATTCCTGGGATTCCTAATGCACCAAAGGGGAATCGAAGCCAATCCAGATAAAATAAAAGCTGTTTTAGAGATGGATCCACCTAAAAATCTAAAGCAACTACAAGGACTCAACAGAAGGATAGCAGCACTCAACAGATTTGTTAGCCGCTCAACTGACAAATGCCTGTCGTTCTTCAAAATCCCAAGGAAGAAAGGGCAATTTGAATGGACAGAAGAGTGTGAGGCTGCCTTTAAAGAGCTAAAATGATATTTGGGGGTAGCCCCACTCCTCTCAAAGCCGATCGTCGGTGATGAGCTCTACTTATACTTAGCTGTGTTTGACACTGCAATGAGTTCTGCATTGATAAAAGAAGAAGATGGGCAACAATCTCCAATCTATTACATAAGTAAATCAATGGTAGATGCAGAACTCAGATACCCACAAGTGGAGAAATTGGTATTGGCACTGGTCACTTCTGCTCGGAGACTACGCCCACATTTCCAAGCCCACAGAATAACGGTCTTTACCAAATTTCTTCTACGACAGATTTTACAAAGGCCAGACACTTCAGGGTGACTGGTGAAGTGGGCCGTGGAACTCAGCGAGTACGACATCCACTATAAGCCAAGAACTGCAATGAAAGGGTAGGCTGTGGTAGATTTCATAGCAGAACTAACACCAGCAGAACCTCAAGTATGTAGCTGATTACGCTTGTTTACATGCGTAAAAAGAAGGTTTTAGATGCTGTTTTTACAATGTTTCAGCTTTGTTTCGGATTTTTCTCGATCGTTTGAGTTCCAATTCATGCAAAATTCATATATTATGGTTTGTGGTTGGCTTATATTGTATTTATGACATTTTAGGACCATTTGGGAGTGCAAATTAATCAAAAGAAGCAAAAAGACGGAAAAACCATCATGGGAGGCGCCAGGCGCCTGGGAAGCCTCCAGAAAAACTGGTTTTCTTCCAACTTTGCCCTTAATGAAACGCGTCTTCCAATGCGTTTTGGTGGTTCCAACCGATGCATACGTGTAGAAGAAGTGTTC
>NW_019104834.1:106359-124110 GCF_001995035.1 Momordica charantia | reverse complement strand
AGATAAAGAAAACGGGTACGGCGTCACATTTGTCATAAATACTCGGTTATTCGAGTCAAAACTGACCTGAACCGAAAAATCTTGAAACCGACCCGAACCGACCTGAAAGCTGTTCGGTTCGGGTCCGATTTTTGGGTCAGTTCGGTTCGTTACACCCCTAGATTTAGGGCAACAAATGATGAATGATGTAGATGAAGGGATTATAGTGATTAAAAGGAATTGGTGGAGATTGAGAAATTATTGAGATTGAGAGTGATTGAGGAGATGGAGAGAAATTGGTGGAAATGGATTTGTATAGATTGAAATCGCCACATGTCATCTTTTCATTTGTTTGATTGTTGGATGTCACGTCGCCATAAGTATGTCCTTTTGATGCCACATGTCAAATTTTGAGTCGTCCACTTGTCCATGTCACCCACCACGTAAGATTGGTTCACTTGTCCATGTCACTTGCCACGTAGGATTTATTTCTCCTGACTTGGTTTTTATCATAACTTATTCGTTTAAACTCCAATTTGAGTGATTTGACAGGCGTTGGTTTTGTATTTTCAAGCTCTACGCAATGGACACTTTGAAGCTATAAAGCTAACAATCTCCCCTTTTTTTATGATGACGAACCACTCAAGAAAATACATTTTCAAAGTGGACTATTCTCCCACTTTTGTTATTATCAAAAACAATTTCCATGAAAATTCAGCTCCCCCTTAATAAGATAATTATTGCATGGTAGAAAAAAATTCTCCCCCTCAATCAAATATACATATTGAAAAATTTTCTCCCTAATAAACACGTTCAGACAATTAAATGCGAATGATGTCAAGTGCAAGTTTATTGCTACAAAATTCTTCTTCATTTAATGGTTTAGTAAGAATATCTGCTACATGTTTTTCCGTGTGAACATAATTAAGCACAATATTTTCATTTTGCACATGTTCTCTAAGAAAACGTTGTCGGATATCTATGTGTTTTGTCCTAGAATGATGAATGGGATTTTTGGTTAAATTAATTGAACTAGTATTATCACAAAAGATTGGAACATGTTCAAAATTTAAACCAAAATCACGCAATATTTGTTTCATCCATAAGACTTGAAAGCAACAGCTAGGAGCAACAATATATTCAGCCTCAGTAGTAGATAATGCAACAAAATTTCTCTTTTTACTAAACCAGAAGACTAGAGAGCACCTAAAAACTAGCAAGTTCTACTAGTACTCTTCCTATCAGTTAAGCTACCAGTAAAATCAGCATCAAAATAAGCAATTAAAGCAAGAGACGCATTCTTAGGATACCATAAATCCAAGTCAACAGTTCCAAGCAAGTATTTAAAAATTATTTTAACAGCATGCAAATGGGATTCTTTAGGACGTGATTGAAATCTAGCATACATGCATACAATGAACATAATATTTGGTCTACTTGCAGTTAAATAAAGCATGGATCCGATCATACCTCTATAAGCTTTTAACTATTTACATTTTTACCTTTTTCATCTTTATTAAGCTTTGTGGTTGTGCTCGTCGAAGCTTTACTACTTTGGCATTATCGACTATAACAAAAGCATAATGTTTTCCACTTAGACTTGCAACTCTAGTCGGTCCAAATAGGTCCATATGTATGGTTGCAAAGGCATAGAAGTAGAAACCATTTTCTTTGGTTTATAGGACGACTTAGTTTGTTTACCCATTTGACATGCATCACAAACTTTGTCTTTTTCAAATTTTTTTGGAAGATCTCGAACAAGAGATTTCTTGGAAATATTTGAAATCAAATACTTGACTATGCCACAACTAATAATCATCATGCATAGTTGACAAGCATTTATTAATAACAATTGGGCAGTCATTCAATTCAATAGTATAAACATTTTTATCTCTATTTCCCACAAACAATATTTTTCCATCACAATCATTTTCAATTATGCAATTTTTATCATTAAATACTACTTTATAACATTTACCACATTATTGACTAATACTTAAAAGATCATGCTTTAAACCATCAACAAGCAACATATTTTCAATCACAAATTTTTAACCATTACATATGTTACCTTTGCCAATGATTTTACCTATTTTATTATCACCAAAGGTAACGTGTCCTCCATCTTTCTTTTCTAGGTGTGTGAATTTTGTGTGGTCTCCGGTCGTGTGCTTTGAACACCCACTATCCAAGTACCATTTGTTCTTTATTGATCTCAAACATTACCTAGAAGAAAGATGATACTCGAGATGTAACTTTAAGTACCAAAGCTTGTTTGGGTCCTTGAGGGTTAGTAAGCAAAAATTTAGGAATCCATCTCTTTCCATTAAATGTACCATTTTTTCTCAAGTTACAAGCATAAATTTTATAACCAAGTTTTACAAATGAATTGCAAACAATAGTAGACATTGAGCTTTCTTTAACAAATTAGTTTACAAATTTCTTTTGCTTTTGATGAGGTTTATTGCCTAAACCACTTTTATCAAAGATAGCTTGTTGTTTTCCCATCATCATATCTAAGTTATTTTCACCGTTTGTAAACTTTAAAAGGGTAGATGTTATATATATATTTTTTCACTTCTAATAATTTATACTCCTCTTTTAAAGCATGCAAATTTGACTTAGACATAACAAGATCTTTTCTAAATATCTCATTTTCTTTATTTAACCTATCTTGCTCGACTAATAAATCATGGTTCTAAAAAGCTAGCTTAGAATTCTTCTTTTCAAGAGCCAAATATTTACTACCTAATTTTTCAAATTCTTCTTTAATCTCATTGTAAGCATCCATAAGCTCATTAAAAGAAGGACTTTCAAACATGCCTCCTCGTCCTCATCTTCATCTCCAAAAGTCATGAAACAAAGATTAGCTACTTCCTCTCCCAAGTAGCTTTCATAGCCTTCTTGTTTCTCCTTGAAGATGATTTACGTAGTAGAGCGCATTCATATCTTACATGCCCAACCTTTTTGCACTCGTAGTAGATGATGACGTCTCTAGTGCTCTTTTCTCCTTTAGCATCTTGCCGTTGGTTTTCTTTGGAAAGTGCATCTTCTTGAAATGCTTCTTGAACTTCTTGGATAAGTAGGCAAGTTCTTCCTCGTTCAGTTTTTCCCACTTTTAGAAGCCCCTTGGATGGATGTAGACTTTAATGTTGGGCTTTTCTTCTTTTTGACGTCCTCTTTCATATTGCCTTTCATGATTATCTCATGTGTCATGAGAGATCCAATGAGCTCCTCCAATGGAAGTTTTGAGAGATCCTTCACTTCTTGAATCGCCGTCACTTTGGGTTCCCAACTTTTTGGTAGAGATCTGATAATCTTCCTCACGTTCTCAACTGTGGTATATTCCTTTCGTAAACCTTTCAAAGCATTAACAATAGTCGTAAATCTAGTAAGCATTTCAGTAATAGACTCATTAGCAAGATGAGGGAGTCGGACTCGGACCGATGGTCTTTGACCAATAGGTCGAGGCCTGCTCAGCTGCAAAAGAACCCGAACCCGTCTTGGTCACGGGCCTGACCGTGAGGTGATAGGACAGAGCCCGACGTGACAACTCATTCACGGGTCCAAGCCGTGAACGGCTCGGCAGTAGAGGAATGAGAGCATCTGGGTCACAGGTCTGATCGAGATGTGACAACTTGACCACTGATGGGACTCACCACCCACGGGTATACCAACGTCTATAGATGTACTCTCGAAATGATGAGACCAGATGACTAGAGAAGCATCATCTTGAGAGTGGGGGCAATTGTTATGGAATTAGATCCGACCAAGGAAATGGGCCTCTCTGGACCAGAGAGGCCCAAACTTAGCGACAGACCGAGCAAGTCGGGGCTCGGACCCGACCCGGCTCAACGCTGACTCGGGCTCGGCCCGATTGGCCGAGCCCACTTTCACTCCTCTCCCATTGGGTGAGGTGCCTCGGTCCATGAATCCCTGTGATCTAGTAACGACGGATAGATGGGCTCAACGAGAAGGTTCCAGAAGGAAAAACTCCTATAAATGGAACTACTGGCTGAACCCTAGAGGTAAGCAAGAAAACCCTAATTACTTCATTCAATAATTCTCCCATCGCTAACTTAGCATCGGAGCCAGTGTGACCACAATCACACCGGTCTGGGGTTGTTCAATTTTGCAGGTATCCAGTTCCGTGTTCATCGAATTGGGTGCGTATTTGGCGAGAACTGTGGAAGCCAAATTTCTAGCATCAATAAGCTATAAAGTATATACGGATATATCCCTCTACAATTAACAAACAAAGCAAATAACCTACATAATCAAATATATACGACATTACCATCGAATACTTTTTAAATACCCAAAAATCGAACACCCAAAATCAGAAATGAAAAACAAACCTAGAATATTTAAAACGTAAATGGCAGAAAACTGGCTACCGAAAACAATGGTGAAAAGCGAGTGAATTGGAACTGGGTTGTCGAAGACGATAACGACAAAAAACAAAGAAAACTAAGAAGACAAGAAGACGGCCTGCCGGAAACAATGGTGAAAAGTGAGAGAAAAAGAAGACAAATGAAGAAGAGGAAGAAATAACTAAAAATTAAGGAAGTTTTTTTAGGGGAGTGGAAAGGTGCATAAATTTAGCGATTTAAAACGTAAACCCCAAATCAACCATTTTTCCATTTTGAATTTCCATATCTTAATAAATAATTACATCTATATAAAAAGGTATATTGGTAAAATGCATATGGGTTCCATCTTTAAGGGTGTATCTTAAGACAAAACGGTAAGTTTTGTAGAATGAATCCATTTGTCTAATTATCATCTTTAAAAAGTCTATCAATGTACTGATCCCTTCTAAAATGGCTAATTGTGACACATTTTGCACAAAAACCAAACTAATTTTGAGAAGATTTCAAAAAAATTGGTAAATTTTCAACTTTGCCCTTAAACATATATATATATTTTTTTTTTCTTTTTATTTCGAACTAGTTGACACACTTCACGGGATTTGAACCAACCTCATCTTCCTACGTTTAAGGGATTCACTGGATTTTATTTTATATTTCCACCAATTCATTTTTTTAACAATTTTGATTTGATGGCAAATATTTGTGAAGGTTATCGGTCTCACATTCTTCCGAGCTCTCCCCTCTACCATGACCAATTTGATTTAATTGGCAATAATGCTCAAGTGGACGATCTCTCATTCTTCCAATCTCTCTTCTACAACAATGAATTCTGTATTAGTCACATTTATATATGATGGTAATTGGGACCAAAACAAGGTCTACAACGGTTTCGTAGTCACCAGATGCATTACCATAAATATTCATGTATTTGACGAAAATAAAGTTGCATGCGTCTCGTTATTCAAGAATGGTGTAAAGAAGTCTGTTATTATTAGCCTATTTGAAGATAGGGATGTGACATGGGTTCTAACGGTCATGTCGAATGGGTTGGAGAACGACCACTGCATCGTTGTGGATACCATCTCTATAGATATGGACATTGACCCTAGAAATGGGAGTGCAACACCAGTGCAAACCATAGTAAGTACAGACATTGACCCTAGAAATGGGAGTGCAACACCAGTGCAAACCACGGTAAGTACTGATATTAACCCCATAAATGGAAGTGTGACACTACTGCAGACCACTCTAGACACCGACATTGACCCCAAGAATGGAAGTGCGACACCAGTGCAGACCACTATAGATACTGACATTGACCCCAAAAAATAGGAGTGCGACGCCCATGCAGATCACACAACTCACAATCAATGCAAAAAGTTTAAAGTAATGGATCGAATTCACATTCATTATTTTTCATCCAAATTTGTACTAGAAAAAGATTGTGATTTTCAAAGCAAGGCATAATAGAAGAAGGCAGGTTACTCCATAGCTTTAAAAGACAGTTTCAATTCAAAATTGTAAAATCCAATAAAAAAAAACAGTTGGTATTAAAGTGCCTCTACAGATCATACAATTGTTATGTCCAAACGTCTCACTACCAAAATGGTAATTTATGGGTTATTAGAAAATTTGTAGAGGAACATAGTTGTTCCATTGATGCTGTACAAAATGGTCATAGGCAGACAACGTCAATGATGGTTAGTGAGTGTGCAAACGAAGTCAATCATGACCAAAATTAGTTGTAGTCATCGAGACTTATTAACTACATTCGGAAAAATTATGGAATTAATATTCATTATTACAAAACATGGAGAGGAAGAGAGAAGACCTTAAACTCAATTATGGGGTCATCCAAACAATCATATACACTCATTTCGTCCTAAGTTGATTGAGAACGATCCAAATACCATATATACATTCATTAATACTTTATATTTTTGGTATATGTGTATATTTACCCAACATTATCTTTCAGGGATGTATAAAGCTTATAAAGTTGACACCAAAGGCAGATTCAAATACCTTTTTAAGAGTTTGTCTGCTTCTATAGAGTTAATTACCTCAATAAAATTTTGGCAAAAGTTTATAAGGATTTTGCCCTAAAGTCTGTACAAAGAGATTATAGCAAAACGTTAGGACAATTTAACAAAACATATTATGTGAGAAATATAGGACTCAGTTTGGTAACGTTTCCGTTTCTTGTTTCTCGTTTTTAATTTTATTATGAAATCTAAGCATTTTACAACTAACTTTGTTACTCCTCTTTTGGAACATTCTCACAATTCTATAGAAATTTTGGGAACAACCAAAACAAGTTTCTTCTTTCTTGTTCTCATTTCCAATTTGCTCAAAAACATAAATAAAAAAAATTGTTTTATCATAGTTGAATTCTTGGAGGTTGGAACCATGCAATACATTTTCTTTTCATTAAAAATAAAGAATCGGGACGTTACCAAACGAGCCCATAGAGACTCCCTCCCCTGTTCTTGCTTTTTGAAAATGTTTTTTGATTAAAAGTCACCAGTGAAATTTGCTTTCCTGTTAGATTTTTTAAAAAAATGTTTGCGGAGCTAGTGGACGCAATTGAAAATTTAAAGACCTATACTTTTTTTTTTTTTAATTTAAGGACCCGAATTGGAAGTATAGAGATTCGTTAAAAAAATTTTAAAGTTCATAAGTTTATTACATAATCTTGAAAATTTGGAAGTTTGGAGAACAAAATTATAATTTAATTAATTTAATATTATATAAACTAATATAAATATATATGTATATATAGTCCACTGACAGAAGGTTCTGGAGCATCGTTGATACGTATTTATTGTGCTCACTTATTGCTTATTATTAGAATTAAAATTTTGGGCATTTTGCTAAGTGAAGATAAAATGGTCGTCTTTGGATATTATATAATATCTCTCTGACCCTATTCTATTTAATCTTGTTTTAATTTATAATAAGATATTATTCATACATATTTGTTGTCCTCACTCATTGCTTATTATTAGAATTAAAATTTTGGGAATTTGGATAGTGGGATGTAATGATTGTTCTTTAATATTTAGAAAAGTTATTGATATTTAATTGGGCATAAAAATTTGATCAATTTATTAATTTAGGCTGGCATTGAAAAAGAGGGGAAAAAAAGAGTAAATTGACCCCTATTTTTTTAGCTCACAATCTACGTCTTTTAGTTTTGATCTCGCACTGGAATACACATCTTTTATCTTTTTGGTCGCTGGCAAGAGACGCTTCTAAACCAATTAATTGGACTGTTTGTACTATTGAGGAGATTGATGACACCATAACACATACTGCTCTCGAGTTTGTTTATTCTCAACCGAACCAATGAACCGCTTTATCAAATCTTGAAAATTCCTCTACAGCTCAACATTGGCAACTCCACACCCACTTTACTTTAAGCTTAACTCTGATGCCTCTGTGCTAGCTGAAAATGTACGTAGGTTTAGAAGCAATTGTTAAAGACTCACACGGAGATACAATGTTTGTGGTGGAATCTTTTCTGACTATCACAGGTTCCATGGAGCTCTCGGAAGTGTTGGCACTGATCGTAGGCATCCATAGAGGACATGAAGTCTAGGTCTTTTTCCATTATGGGCCGAGGTCGATTCCTTGATCCTTTAGAGCATTATTTTTCATGACATGTAGGTGACAAATGAACTCCAAATTTTTATCAATGACTCAATGTCTTTCAAAGGCAAGATTTTGTTGTTGAATTTTTCTCCACTCCATGCATTTGTAATTCTACCGCCCATGAGCTAGCGTGTCACACTTTTTTTTTTTGAAACTCTAGCGTGTCACACTTGAAGAAACAAACATCCAGGAATCAAGTTAGAGGATTATCCACCATGGGTTAATGATGCAGTTACCTTCATTGTGTTTGATTTTTTTTTAATTTTAATTTGCTTTAGGTTGTGTTAAGAACTTTGGTAGATTGAGCCGATAGTTAAATTTGGATGCATTAAGGTAAGTGACTCTAGTTTCATAATGGTCTTGGGCCAAGTTGGAAATTGTATATGATTTTTGAATGGTTAGGTATGCATGTTGTTTATGAATATGAACTGGTTATTATATGTATTGTTGTGGTGCATTATAAAAAAATATAATTATGGACCTCATGCATGATCTTAAATGTGAAAATATTTTTTTTATATATATAGAAGTTGTGGAAACTACCCTGCTGTAATACATAGACTGAAACTGAAGACCTAGGTGGGTGAGGCTTTACTCTATTGACTAGTGTCAACTACCATCAGTTGGGGTAGAGTCTTCTAAGAAACTCACCTATGTACCATAATGGAGTTGATATCGTGTATACAAGAGTTGAGTTAATTGCTCACATTGGCCAAAAGAAAAGTGAGTTATTAAATGATACAATTTATGTGTGTGTATGACATATTATGCGAGGGACAGGCTTTTTGCTGAGTGCGCCATGGGGACCGCGTCAACATCATTTTATTTCCCCTTCCGTATTGAATTATGTTGAAGTGTTTTATTTTAAAAATTTAGAGATGATGTTTTCTTTTTATTCACAATTTAATTATTTGTTTTAGAAATTGCTTATTTTTGTTTACTTTTTTTTTATCACATATAAATCTTTCTAACTATTTTGTAAGTTATTAAATTTTCGCTATGATATCCTTGTTTTTTACAATTTTGTTTAAATTTAAAACGTTGAAAGTATGCATATAGTAGCGTCCCTCTAGTTAATCTAAGTCCAAAAGTCCTTGCAATAAAGAAGGTGAAAAATTTTCCAATATTGTAAGGATAATACTCTGATTAATTATCAGCTACCTCGCCATTATTAAGAGACTCATTACATAATTATTCATAAAAGAAAAAGGTTAAATAACACTCTTGGTCCCTGTACTTTTATTGAAGTAACAATTTAGTCCATGAACTTTTAAAAATAAAGATTTAGTCATTGTATTTTCAAATTGATAATAATTTAGTCCCTGAAATTTAGCATGTAACAATTTTGTCCTTGAAGTTTAAAATTTATAATGGTTTAGTTCTTATTGTGAAATTTTTTGTTAAATTTCTTATAAATGTAGATCAATAAACTGATGAAGGATCAAATTTATTCATAAATTACAAAAATTAAATCGTTATATGAGAATTTTCATGGTAGGGACTTAAATTGTTACAAATTTTAAATTAAAGGAACTAATTGTTACATATTAAAATTCAAGGAATAAATTGTTACCCATATAAAAGTATAGAGACTAAGTTATTACAATGAAAAGTTAAGGGATTAAATTGTTTCTCTAGTAAAAATACACGGACCAAATGTATTTTTTAACCAAAGAAAAATTATGGTGGGAAGGAAGTACATATATGCGTAAAGCTATAGCGACTAGTGTAACCCCATCAATGCCTAAGCTTTAGAATATAATCTAGCATTTTTTTTTTCCAAAGGAAGTCACCGGATGAAACGTGAAGTACATAGCTAATAGGAGACAACATATTAATTTATGAATGACGGCTATGGAAATGATACTCCCCTCGCTTCTATTGTTCTAAAAGGTTAAATTATGAATTTAGTTTTCCAAATTATTTAACATTATGTTTCGTACAACATAAGTTTTTAGGCCACATCATAAATGATTACATTAATATCTATTTTAATTAGGTATCAATAATAAATTAACTCTAAGTTAAAATTAAAGAAAAATTAACAATTTAAAATAATGTTACATGTCTTTCATTGGCCCTCTAGATTGAATTTATTTGTCTTAATTTGGTCACATGAGAATTGAACCGAAATAAATTTAGCTCACAAATCTATTGGATTATAGTTTGGTCTAAAACCCAATTACCATGAGACCAGGTAGATTGATATTTAAATTTAAATCCACTTGAAGAATTGGACTTGGTCCAAAATCATTTCAAGCCCAAATCTTTTGAATTAAATTCGACTAGTAAACCAAATAGAGCCCAATCCATGAGTTGAGTCCAAAATTACCCAAACCTAAAAACTCACTAGGCCTGTGGAAACCTCTATAAATAGAGGAGTTCAAGCGGGGAGAGAATTCACACCAAATTGTAAACTCTCGGAAGACTTAAAATTCGAATACCAACTTAAAGATTTTGAGAACTTGAATACTTTCGAAGAATACAAAACTTTCATCTAAGTTTAAGAAAAAATATTCCAATCTTCACATAAAGTTTGAGATAAAGAATCATAACATAAAGGCTATAGATTGAATCCACTATACAACATATACAAAATCAAAATTCAATTCCACGAAATATAATTTCTTCGAAAATCTCTCGTGCGAACAAGTGTATCCCTAATTGACTGTTTGTCACACATAAAACTAACTTAACCAAGATTTATTTTAAGGAAAATGTCATTTTGAACACCTTAGAGAAACTTGGTCACAGTTAGAGCATGTTCAAATTTGCTTACGTGAAATTTCGATTAGTAAATATGTAGTAACCTCTATTAAGAGGATGAGTTCAAACCCACGTCTTTTTCCTAATCCATAAATAAATCAATTTCAGTGCAATGAATTAAATAAAAACATAAAATATAAATACAAACATACTAAAAAAAAGTAAAAAATATATATACGGTAGTTAAATTTTAAATATTGAGAGATTACGCATTTTTTTAAAATTATAAAATTTATCCCTCTCATTTGGGCAAATTTTTAATTTATCCTTCCAGTTTGAATTTTTAATTTAGCCATCATGATTTGGCATAGCTTCAGTTTGGTCCTATAATTTAGGAAGTTTGAATTTTTATTCATATGATTTGGCTAAATCTCATACGACAGTGCTATGTTTTATTATGTTTTATACCTACTTGAAAAACCAATTTGTTGGGGTAGAAAATAGTCTTGCCAACATGGAGGAAAGAAAAAGGCCAGCGAGACTCAAGTCAACCTAGAGAACTATCTTGGACAGGTTTGACCTGCCTTACTTAACTGCAAAGCGCTACGACGGGATACTTCCCTGCAGGGTGACTGTCATCTGAGTTCGACATTGGGCACCTAACATGCCCAACCTTCAAGATAACACCAATAACCAGCTGTTAGATGGCCTATCAGATCCCCAATCTATAATAGAGGGTCTCACCTCCACATCAAGTATCGATTTCTATCTCGAACTCCATATTAACTTTGAGCTTAAACTAACTTGAGCTTCGAAGTGTTTGTCTCTCTTAAGCAAGTCTTTCTTTACTAAGGTACTCAAGCTTATTCCCTCTATCATACCTTGACCAAGTTTGACCTTATCGAATTTCATTACACAACATTTGGCGTCATCCATGAGAAAGGAGATTCAAGTCATCCTTACCAACAATATAGCTATGACTCATTCTCCTCAGTAATCCAGCTCGCCATGCAAATAGAACCCTCAAAATTAAGGCACCTCTAAGGTGGCTGGTGTCGCAAACCGCAGTTGTGCAAGTCAGCTTGCAGCGCCAACCTCCCACCAATTCCTGGTCGCCAAATCACGAGCTCAAATCAAGGCTGCGAAGGAGTTACAGGGCGAAAGTCTACTCGTCGGGTCCATAAATTAAAATAATAATAATAATAATAACTCAAGTACACCAAGGCTACTGGTTTTAGCCTTTTTGTGGGCGAACCATCTAAGACCATTAAACTCTCTATAGTTAAATTCAATTGATAGGGGAGGGGGACATGTTGAACTAAAAAAAGGGGGAAGGGGCATTAAAACTCTTAAATTAAATTCAACTGATTGGGGGATGGGAAGGGAATGGTGCATTTGAATCTGATAGATAGTGGAAGAAGGGAAGATTAATTGAGTTTAAATGAGGGGTAAAATTAATTTACTTTCTTTTTCTTGTGAATAAAGTTTTTGCTTTCCTTAATTTTTTTGTTGGATGGGTTTTAGTTGGTTAACTTTTTCTTACCCAGCTTGATTTTATAGTTGGTTTAGATTTTGTATGCTTTTTTGGTTGAATTTTGTTGGGTGATTTATTTGTTCTTTCACTAGTAATTTTCTAATTTAGAGGCGAGTTTCCACTGAAATTGTTTGCTTTGGTATAATCAAAATATATTAATAAATGAATTTATTTATTTATCTAAGACAAATAGATGAATTCAAATTTGTTTAATTTCAATAAGCTAGATTTGATTTGGAAGTTGGTTCTTGTCTATATATAGAGGTGGGGTTCTTTCGATTGAAAACAAGTCCTGCGTGATATAGTAATTGAGAGTTTGATGTAATGGGAGAGAACATAGAATTACTTCAAGCTCAAGCCCACATTTGGAATCATGCTTTCAAATATATCAACTCTATGTCTCTAAAATGTGTTGTTGAATTGGGTATACCGGACATCATCCATAGCCATGGCCAACCCATGAGCCTTTCCAATTTAGTGGAAGCACTCCATATTCAACCCTCTAAAGCTCATTGTCTTGGCCGACTCATGCACTTGCTGGTTCATTCTGGCTTCTTCGCTCAAACTCACGATGAGAATGAGCAAGAAGCGAAGTACACTCTCACATCGCCTTCTCGTCTTCTACTCCGCCACAACACGTCATTCGAACACATACCTTTCTTGCATTTGATTTTCGATCAAGCCATGATGGCTTCTTGGTAAACCATGAGCAGTTGGTTATGTAGCTCAGATGAGCGTTACAGTTGTCCCTTTGAAATGGCTAACAAGAAGTCATTATGGGATTATGTTGCACAAGAACCTGATTTCAGGAATACATTTAATCAGGCAATGATGTTTGATTCTCAACTGATTGGGAGAATAGTGACGGTGTTTGAGGGGTTGAAGTCACTGGTCGATGTTGGTGGCAGTAGAGGCTTTATGGCCAAGGCCATTGTGGAGGCATTCCCACACATCACTTGCACTGTATTTGATCTACCGCACGTGGTTGCTAAACTCCAACAAACCACAAAAAACTTGAACTTCGTTGGAGGAAACATTTTTTAAGCAAAAATTCCACTAACAAATGCAGTCTTATTCAAGGTATATTGATATTTTTCATCTAACGGTATTTCCAAAATTAGTAAAAATCATTTTTTAACCTTAGAGTACTTTTATGGAAACTTTGATATAATCAGTGGTTTCTACGCGATTGGAATGATGAAGAAAGTATTCAAATATTGAAGAAGTGTAGATATGCAATTCCAAATAGAGCTGAGGGCGGAAAGGTGATAATTATAGAGATGGTGATGAAGAACCAGATAGAAGACAAGGAGTCAATTGAAACTCAACTCTGTGATGATGTGTTTATGATGTCAATTCTCACGGGTAAAGAGAGAAATGAGAGAGAATGGAAGAATCTCTTCTTGGCCGCTGGTTTTAGCGACTACAAGATAATTTCTATGTCGGGTTTAAGGTCTCTCATTGAGGTGTATCCTTAATAATTGAACCATTTTCCAAAGTCTCATCCGTTATGACATCACAAACCTAATAAGAAATGTGCTCTTGTTTAGTTATTATTGTAAAGGAGAATTGGAATAAAAATCCATCCAAATGAAAGATGATGAGAAATCATAATAAAATATTTATCTATTATGGCCAGAACAAGCATAGCTCCGTGGTAATTGACATATCTCTCTAACTAAGAGGCCATGAGTACGAAACCCCACCCCCACATGTCGTATATATATATTATGTTGATTTAAATACTATTTTGATTCTTAAATTAAAAAGAAAAAAAAACAACTATTTTGGTTCTTGAAGTTTCCAAATTATTTCATTTAGATCTATAAACTTTTAAAAGTTTGTTTTAATCCATTCAATTTTTAGTTTCTAAACTTTCAAAGTTAATCTCTAAATCTTTTAAAGTAAAAAAGGTTAAATATATAATTTAGTTCCTAAAGTTTTGAGTATTATTTTTTTCTTTCCCGTTTGGTCCTTACCATCACTAAATCTATATCTATAATCTATCATATATATATACAAGTATGGAATAAACATATTTTTTGGACAATTTTAACCTTTTTTTTTTATATAATACTTAAACTATCAATTTATTAATTAAAACCATCTAATAAAAATTCATCCACAAACCTATGCCCAAAACGCATGCACTCACCTAACAAAAGGGAAAACAACAACTTTCTTCCTCCTCCATTAATACCCCCACAGATATCACTCATTAAACACACAAATTTATCACCCACTTTATTAAATAGTTAATCATTTATTAAAATTAAAAGGAAAACTTTATGCTACCTCCATCAATCTTTTAGATATATAAAATTTTATTTTTAAATAAATGAATTTTCAAGCTTTTCAATTTTGTAAATGAATGGATATCCAAATTCTTGAAATATTATTATATAAACAATAAGGAAAAGAATTACATTTTAAAATTATTTTAAAATTAACTACTTTACATTTTTTAGGAGAACAAAAAATTAAAATATTCTATGATATAATAATTTTTTAAAATTACATGAATGAAACATGAAAGATTAAGAATATAAAAAATTTTGCCTTTATTTATATAAATTAATTTTAAAATTAAAATTTGTATTTTTAATTAGGTTTAGTGCTCAAATATGAAAAGGGTTAAAATTTCAAAAGTTTGGGAGAACAAAACTTTTAATATTATTCTATGATATAATAATTTTACTTTGAGATATTATCATACAATAATAATGAAAAAAAAATTAAATTAATAATTTGTAGATAAAAATTATATAGATGAAAGTTAACCAAATATATTATTGATTATTAAGAAGTAAAATATGAAAATATTTATATTTTTAAATTAGTTTTAAAATTTCCTAAGATTTAGGATAAATAAATTATGGATATTGAAAATTTTGTTTAGAAGAATAAAACTTAAATGCACCACACAGGGTAGATTTTAAAAATATAAAAAGTTTTGCTTTTATTTAAATAAATTATTTTTAAAATCATTTTTGTATTTAATTAAATTTAATGGTGAAATATGAAAAATGTTAGAATTTCAAAGTTCATGTAAATAGATAAGACTCACAACAAAGATGAAATTTGAATATAGAATTGAAAAGAAAATGATGAATCATATTTGATTTCAATTTATAAAGTGACATGGGCAAACCTATAACTATATATATATATAAAAGATGATTACTTCGTGAAATCTGATGTACCACTATCTCGAAGATTGTTTAAGGTCATAAATTGACCTAATTAATTTACATATATTATCTTCTTGTCCTTCGGTAACAAAACTGATGGGTTGCTGCATGTAAATTTCTTCTTCTAATTCACCATTTAGAAATGCTATTTTTACATCTATTTGATGTAATTCCAAATCTAAACGGGTGATTATGGCTAGAATGAATCTTATAGAGGTAAATTTCACAACAGATAAGAAAGTCTCATCATAGTTTATTTCTTCCTGTTGTGTGAATCTTTTTGCTACAAGTTTGACTTTATATCTTTCAATAGAGTCGTCAGCCTTACGCTTAATCTTAAGAATCCACTCGTTACCAATTGCTTTGCGTCCTTTTGGGAGATCGACTAACTCCCAAACATTATCGACTTTCATTGACTCCATTTCTTCTTCCATGCTTTCATCCATTTTTCTCTATTGGGACATCGAAGAGCTTCTTGAACACTTCTCGGCTCTTCATCATCATCGTGTGTAATCATATAAATTTCATTGTTAGAACG
Source organism: Momordica charantia (assembly GCF_001995035.1). Next base: position 108,135 of record NW_019104834.1, on the reverse strand, counting down.
ACGTTTCGGTATTCTACCACGATTACGGAATCTTATTTGTGGTTCCGTTGATTGTTCACGTATTGATTCCATTGAATCACGTGACAACCGGTCAGTTGAGTCACGAGTGGTTTGTGGTTCTTCCAAATCACACGTAGTGTTTAGATATCTCTCACTTGGATGAGATACTGTTGGCATAGTACTGAGACTATCCCACAATGGATTTGATGAAAGCAAATCATTCTGACTATAATTTTCAAATAGAGATATCTCATCACTGAGACTATCCCAAGAAAGTAACATCTCGTAATTCAAATTCAGTTACACTTCCACTTTCTTGTTCACCAATGAACACATATCCTTTTGAGTGTTCCGAGTATCTTATAAATGTACTCTTTTTACCTCTTGACTTTATTTTCCATGTAGATGGGATGACTCATGTACATAAGTAGCACAACCACATGGCCTTAGACCACTAACGTCGGCAGTCCATAACTCATAAGGTGTGGAAGCAACAGATTTGGAAGGCACATGATTAAGGATATAAGCAACAGTCAATAAAGCATCACCTCAAAAGGTGATTAGCAATTTCGCTTGAGCCATTATTGACCTGACCAATTCAAGAAGAGTTCTACTTCTTATTTTAGCTACTCCATTCTGTTGTGGTGTTCGAGGAGTAGTTAGCTACCTTACTATACCCTTTCCGTCACATAGCTGTCTAAACTGATTAGACAGATATGAAGGGATGTGAATCCCGGAGCGGAAGCGGACCGTTGTTCGTGATATTTGGGAAACAAAATCAAAACGGTTAAAGAAAAACACAAGGGAAAACAATACCTTTAAAGAACGTTTCTTCAACGATTTCCGAACGAACACCACCAAACGATCTTCCTTGCTATCCTCTTGGGTTTTGAGAACACGCTTGTGGGAGTGTTTCTTTGGAACGAGAGGGAGAGTTTGATTGAGAGAGCTTGAGAGAGTATGGCAGTTCAACTTTTTTGTTCTATTCTTCTGTATCGTTGCAGAACAGCAAAAGAGGAAAACAAAAGTAGTGACATGGGGAGTTACCCCACGTCACTTAACTGCCCACTCCCCTGCAATTTTGCAGGGAGTTAAATATTAATAATAATATTAATAATATTTATATATATAATAAATATATATAATAATTAATTAATATATATATATATATATCAAATAATTAACACTTAATTATTTATCTCATAAAGAGAATTATAACATTTCTCTCGTATAACCTATAGTTCTAATGTACATCTTATGCACATTATTTTAACCTATAGATTTAATATGAATCTTATTCATATTAATTTTATTTGAATCTCATTCAAATAATTTATCTCATAATATATAGTTTTAATTTAGAATTAACTATATATTATAATGTATCAATATACATATGTTCCCTTTAGCAATTTGAACAGTTCAAATTCTTCCAAAAACTTGATCATCATTTTACCCATTAAGAGCTAGCAAGGAGACCTAATGGACCTACAGATCAGAAGCTCCAACGATACAAGATTAATCGGTCAAACTCATTTACCGAGTTAATCAACATTCGTTAACTACGGGTCACTCCACTAAAGACCCGCAGTTGCACTCTTCTCACTGCAGAATATTTTCATGTCCACGGATATACGACCATTAACAACGAGTCAATCCTTCACGAGTGCTCGTAACTCAAGTTGGGTCAAATTACCGTTTTACCCCTGAGTTACATCTTACTCCTTAAATACCACTACTCCTCTAATAAACAACCCGGTTATGGTCCGACCAATA
>NW_019104834.1:85804-106164 GCF_001995035.1 Momordica charantia | reverse complement strand
ACTCCCCTAAAGTCGGGGAGGAGTGAATTCCATCTTGTGAAGTTATGTTCTCAGCTCCCCACTCGGTCTCGTCCCCAAAATGGTAGGAATATTGAATCGGCAACTCGGGCCACTCTCACCCATACAGATCAAAGGACGAGCCCTCATGGGCAGGAGTCCATAACTCACTAAGGATTGAGAATGAGTTGTCTGGTCATCCTAAGAAACAACAATCTATTAGTTAACGGTGTTACATCTAAAGAATGGTTATTTCGTGGTCCGGTCTTATACAAACTCATTGTATAGGATACCCTCACTCGCATGTCTTCACACCAACGACCTGGATCGAGTGGTTTGTAACCTTTACAGAGTGGGCCATATCCATAGTGTTGTCAGGATAAGGTACCCATCTTTATCCATATACTATAGACCTTTTAGGTTATTCACGGGACATTATCCACTTGTATATTAAGGGTATATCAAATATATACCTCGTATATCAGGGGTATATCAAATATATACCCAGTATATCAAATATATACACAGTACATATACTGTCCCGGTTACACTAAAATAACCTCGGATGTTTAGTTTATTGGATTTTGGACAATGCAATGCTATGARTTCAACAACAACTTTATTGAATAAAACTTTATTGAATATACATTTGTTTTTACACAAAATATAAACTACGAGTTTAGGGCAACACACCCAACAAGATATTCACGCCCTAGGCCAGTTCTTAAGGACTTAACCTTTTTATCTAATTAATTTTTCACTAAGTTTACAAATTTTCTAAAACATTATAATGCTTCAGACTTGTGGTAAATCAAATAAACATGACCATAACGTATGTAATCATCTATGAAAGTGATAAAATATTCACTTCCATATATATTCTTTATACTCAATTGCAATGGAGTTTCAGCCCTAGTTCCCTTACCAAATGGTTTTCTTGTCATTTTTCCCGCTAGACAGCTTTCACATAAAGGTAATTCTATTTTGTCAAATTGACCTAATATACCTTCCTTAGCCAATCTAGTCATTTTATGTTGATCTATATGACCTAATCTAGCATGCCACAGTCATGTCAACATTGGTATTAATAGATGATGTTATAAGGGAAAAACTTGCATAATTGTAAGATATCGTCTCAACAACATCCAATACAATAAAACCATTAAAAATAAAACCATAACCATAATGTATATCGAGTTTCCAATCAATGTAAAAGTGTAACCAAGTTTGAGAATGACAGTAACAGAAAGCAAATTTCGCCGAATATCAAGTGCATACAACACATCATCCAAAAGTAAAGTGCGTCAATTCCGCATGTTCAACTTGCAGGAACCAATGCCCTTTACAGGCACTCGAGCATTATTTCCTACATTCAACCACCTAGCTCCTGATGAAATTCGACGAAATTCTACATATACCCCACGATCTTTAGCTATGTGGTCGGTTGCCCCTAAGTCTACAGTCCACAGAGGATGAGAGTCAGTCAACAAAACAGAGCTGAAAACACAACTTTCAGAAGTAAAAGAACAAATATTAAACGTTTTGAAAGTTTGAACCTTATTGGGTCAGTACACTCACGAGCATAATGACCATTTTGGTGACATTTATAGCACTTGGTGTTTGCTTTCTTGTATTTAGGACGAACTATGAGACATTTCCCTTTACCTTATTTTTTTGACCTTGCTTGCGTTTCTTAATCCTATGATCTCCTTTCCCCTTAAAAACTTCTTGATGTTTATGCTTGTACCCTTTGTTCCCACAAGAACTAGGGCCAGCCACATAGGCTTCAACGTTTGTCATAACATCATTAATGTAGGGATCGGATCCCGCAGTGGAAGCGCGCGAACGCGTGTGCTTAAATCTTGTTTTAGAATTACAAAGAAGAAAAGACATAAGCATGATCAAAACGAAAGTTAGTGATACATACCTTTAAAGACACTTCTTCAATGTAGACACTAATGCCACCAAAAATTCTTTCTCGCTATCCTCTGGATGTTAAGAACTCGGTTTGTGGGAACCGTCTTATAATTGAAAGGGAAATTGAGAAATCGACAGAGAGATTTTCTCGTTGGAGTTTCGGAAACTCATTCAACCGACATTCGGGTGACTGAAAAGAAATTGGGAGAACCTCCATTTTATGGGGAAGAAAGAGTGAGGGGGAAGTCACAACTTCCTCACTCACTTCCCACTTCCCACCCCCACTTTCCACCATTAATAGTGGAAAGTGGGAGGATCCCATTTTCTTTTTAACTTTTTTTAATTTAATTAAATTAATTTTAATTAAATTAATTTTAATTAAATCTAATTTAATTAATTAAATCTAATTTAAATAATTACAAAAAAATTATTAATTTAATTTAATTAAATCTAATTTAATTTAACCAAATTAGCATATCCCATTAATTTAATTAAATCATATTTAATCAAACTAAACTTAAATTAATCAACCATAATATAATCAAATTCTAATATCCATCTCTCTCATAATTTTGAATCCAATTCAAAATTAACTTTATATTACAATGTACCAACATACATTATGTTAATTGCATCTCATACAATTAACTCTAATTTCCGTTAACAAATTTGAACAATTCAAATTCTTTTCAAGACTAAATGTTCTTATTTATCCTTTACGAGCTAGCAAGAGGACCTAATGAACCTACAGATCGGAAGCTCCAACAATACGAGATTAATTGATTAAACTCATTAACCATATTAATCAACATTCGTTAACTGTTGGTCACTCCACTAAAGACCCAATAGTCTCATTCTTCTCACTGTAAAATATTTTGCGTCCATGAATTTTGACCATTAATGGTAAGTCAATCATTCACGAGTATTCGTAACCACAGTTAGGTCAAATTATCGTTTTACCTATGTGTTACATCTTGTACCTTAAGTACCGCCGATCCTCTAATGAACAACCCGGTTATGGTCCAACCAATAACTGGAAGTTCCTCTCGGGCCAGTGAGAGGGTGGGGCCCCTTTTTCAAGTCCCAGAGTCAGCACTTATGAGAACACTCATCTACTTACTTTAAAGTCGGGAATCGGTGAATTTCATCTTGTATAGTTATGTTCCCAGCTCCCCACTCGGCCTCGTCCCCAAAATAGTAGGAATATTGAGTTAGCGACTCGGGCCACTCTCACCCATACAAATCAAAGGAGTCCATAACTCACTAAGGATTGATATCGAGTGACCTAGTCATCCTATTGGAATATTAATCTATTAGCCAACGGTGTTACAGCTAAAGATTAATTATTTCGCGGTCCGATCTTATACAAACTCATTGTATAGGATACCCCATTCGCATGTCTCCACACGAACGACCTGGATCAAGTCATTTGTAACTATTATAAAGTAGGTCATATCCATAGTGTTACCAGGATACGATACCCAACCTTATCCATATACTATAAACCCTTTAGGTTACTACTGGAACATTATCCACCTGTATATCAAATATATACGTTATATATTAAATATATACTGTATATAAGTTATATACTGTTCCGGTTACATGACATAACCTCAGATGTTAGTTTATTGGATTTGGGTTAATGCAATTCTAAGAGAAACAACAATAACAACTTCATTGAATGAGTATTTGTTTTATATTTACAAACCACGAGTTTAGGGCATAAAACCCAACAATTAAGAGGTTTAATTACCTCATCACGAGTAAGATGCACCTCCATGTGCTCTCCGCCATAGGAAAGAGATCGAATATCAGGTTTAACATGTTGTTCATCAGTCAGGACATGACTAGGTTCTTTCAGCTCACTAATCGCAATAGTGTCAAGCTTGAAGATAAGTTGACTGACATTAGTGATAGAAGTTTCACCAAATTTCAACTTTAACGCATCCCACATGCCCTGGGCAAGATCATAAGAGCGAAACTCATGCATGACATCGTTGTCCATGCTGCTCAGCAACGTTATGCGAGCAAGTGCGTTTTTCTTTTTCCATACTTCATAAGTCTCTTTGTCCCTCCTGTGTTGAACACTATTGTCCTCCTCAAGCTCAATCAACACATTGCTTAACACTTCTAAGCCTCTTGCTCTTCCAGTACATACTGGATTTTCATTGCCCGAATTTCATAGTTATCCCCATTAAGCTTCTCCCCTTTGTTCAATTCAACAATTATATTTTTTGAAGCAGATGCCATATTTTCAGAGTCCACAAGTCATATTAACACATTTATCAATTTACATGCATAACACACCAACCCTTATTATTTTACAATTTTCAAATAAGTTTTATCATAATTATTTTGTTCAACATCGAGTCGAAATTTCACTAAGTTTCCAAATCATCTCATTGTTACATTATTTTCTGTTTTAATAATCAGCTTCAAATGATTATTTGGGAAGGAGGTTTACAGCTAAATGATCAAAGACTGAGTGTCTTAAGATCAATCTTACCGCTCGAGTGCCTTAAGACCTTCTGAGATAATGTCTGGAGTCAACACAATGGAGATTACTTTTATGAAATAGTGACCAAAGCTTTTGTCTATGAGCTTAGTATATTCCTGTAATACTGTAACAAAATGCTTAGTTTCATACCGATCTTTGTCAAAGCATGTGTTGGTGTTACTTTTAAAGATGATTGTGATGCATGTATTTTTCTACTAGAGATTAATTGCCAGTTTAGTTTTGGTGTTTTTTATTCTCTTTGAGTTTTTTTTAAAGCATGCTGTTATTTTCGCTTCCAATTTTGTTTCTATGAAGTGATCTTTTCTGTATGTACTTTGCTTATTTATAAAGTATGTTTCAAGAGCCTTCCAACGGTATATGATATGCATTATTTCGTCGAGTATTGAATTAGTTATAAACTTTTAAAAATTTCATAAAGAACTGTTGGAATTTTGTGGTTGCAAACAACCACTCCACATGGTACAACTGTTGGATTTTTCTTGGGATAGGATACTAACCTTTTGTAACGTCACAGCGAAACCCATGAAAACTAAGTCGCAGTCGAAGATCAATCACGAACGAAAAAATCTCACGATTCACCGCCTAAATCCTTTAAGTGGAGAACAAATTTGAGACAACAGAACTCTAGGTTCTTATGGGTAGAAGAAAAAAATGTCTCTGCCAAATTCTTTCTTTGTGTTTTCCAGGAATTCTTTCTCTATGTTTTGGACTAACCCACACACCTCGTATGACACACAACCAGTGAGAGAGAGTGAAGAGATTCTAGAGGAGAAGCAGTTACTTAACTACTCCCCATTTCAAATTTAAATTGAATTTGAATTTGGATTTTAAATCCTACACTTAATAACCATGAGTGCTCAGATTGCTTCTATATCCAACATCCTTTAAGACTATGGTCATGAATGACATTCAATACCAAATTTTAATCAAAATAACATTGTCTCTTCTGTTTATTACAAAGAGACACACATATTTGACTCTTACCCAATTAATTCAGCATCTCTGTGTTAGGTAGGGAAACAAAATGCCAACATAAATAATCCTTATGCCAGCACTTCTAACCAGGGTGGTGCTAGCATCCAAATTTTTCTTAAAAAGGCTAATATACAAACACAAACTTACAATAGTTATCATAGAGGACAAATTACCCTCTAGATTTTTTGCTCCTATACAGCAACCTCAAAAGCATGTGTAAGCTCCATCTAGCACCTTGGGAAAATCTTATGAAATAAAACTTCATAACGAAATAAGAAGATTCAATTAGGGTAGCTGGGGTATTGAATTGAGAAATATACCTCAAGAGTCTCTGCCTAGTGAAACTGAAGCTCCAAAGAGGGAAGGAAAAGATAAGCAGTGCAAGACTGTAACATTAAGAAGTGGAAGGAATGGCTAAACCCTACACTAAAGGCAGCTCGTAGCAATGTGGAGGAAGAAATCACTAGGAAATTGAATTCACAACATGAGGAACTACCCAAGGTGCACAAAGAAGCAGAAAATGACCCAAAAAAAGTGGAAGAGAAAAATCCTGCAGCTAATCTAGAGAGTTAGCTCAAATTGTAATTACGTAGAGAAAAATCAAGATACTCAGTTCAAAAAGTTTCTAGGTCTTGAAACAACTGCACATCAACRTCTCATTGAAGGAGGCAATAGAATAGATGTCTAATTATGTGAAGTTACTCATGGACATCCTGACAAAGAAGAGGCGTTTGAGAGAATTTGAAACAGTGGCCTTAATAAAGAAGTGTGGTGCTATTCCATAATGATAGGAATGAATAGTTCACCCCTACCAGAAGACTTTGATTTTAAAACTAATTAGAAATCAAATTTTAGATCCACATTGATTTTATTCAGAATTAAAATAAACTAAGAATGTACCTTTTAGAATCCTAATATTCTTTTCTTCACTTTAAAAGAATCCCAAAAGGTACCATCCTAATATTCTTTTCTTCACTTTAAAAGAATCCCAATTTTCTTTTGTTCACTGCAAGTTGAATCTCCACTGTTGATGCGTGGATTATACTCACCCGGTTCCTCCCGAGGTTCGCACCAAGCTTGATTATCAGGGACTCGAAGACCTGTAAAACCGAACAAGGCTAGACCAGTATGAAGCTTGTCACATGGGCTCCGATGCCTAAGTTAGCAAGGGGGAGTAGTAGAGTCATAGAATTCAAGGGTTGAATTCGGCTTACCTTAGGTTAGGCAGCATGATTGTTTTATAGTCGCTTGGAAGGTTCTAGAATCTTCTAAATGAGCCCTAGATGTTAATTATGCAGGCCCATTGACCTGTAGGTTGCAGCAGAGAGAGACTACTAGGCCCAAAGAAGAGGTATTTGATCGGTTGATGTAAGGACCGGGTGGAGGAGATCGGGTCTTGTCTTGACCTGAAGGCCAAGACAGGCGGCCGGCGGCCGGCCCCTACATATGGGCTGGCCCCCATTCGTCGATGATCTCGAGCTTCGTGGTCCGACCTCTCATCTCGTTTGGATCGTTTTCCTTCCTATAACATCCACAAAGCGCCTTCCGTGCTAGTACTTGAATAAAGACCAAAATTTGTGGAAACCTCCCCGAAAGAAATTCAACTAGAAATTGGAAATGCAAAGGTTGGATTCTTATGACTCATTTGAAGTTTAAAGGCAAAATTTCATTCTAAAAAGAGTCTGGCCCATTCAAAAAAATACAAAAGACATAATGGGCATGGAAGAAGGAAAAAATCAAAGGAAGCCTAAATTTGATAGGAAAGAGAATAAATGTTTTTCTCGGCCCTAACAACCGGCCGTGAAAGAATTCTTCCCAAGAAAAATTTTGAAGGTTGGAAATGAGAAAGAAAAATTTACAAATATGCATTGGAAAAAGTCGACCATTCAAAAGAAATGAAAGGACTTTTAATTTGTCTTCGATCGCATCCTTCAACTATTCGTCTTTCAATCTTCTAGATGATGGGTATCATTGTGAAAAAGAATAAAATCAATGTCTTAATTTCTATTTATTAGGGGTGTACATCGATCTCGCGTCGATCCAAAACCCTCAGCGACCAACATATGATCAATTCCTAAAAATGGAAACCAACCGATTGAATAGGAGAAGCCCCCGCGATCAACTTTTTGTCGGTTCGGTCGGTTTTTGACAAACCGACCTCTTTTTCTTTTCTTTTATTATTATTCTTTTTTTACATTTTGTATTTTTCGAGTGATGGGAGTTGCGGGCGTGGGGCTGGGCTGCAGTGAAAACTACATTCGGTGTTAGATTGCATAATAGGTGATTTGTGAATTTGAAAATTTAAGTTGTATGTTTGATTGGTAAGATTAGAATTAATTTTAGATAAAGTTGCAAAATAAAAATTTTTAGTTTAGTAAGTAACTCTATTCACCTATACTGTTATGATAAGATTATATTAACGACATGAACTTCATTACAATTAATCGGAAGTTTAAAGACGTAATTGAAAATTTTTAAATTTTAAGACTAATTAGTAGACAACCATTGTAATTAAACTTGTAATTTAACACAATATATATATATATATATATATATATATATTAGCACAAAAAAAATTAATGTCTTTTACCTTACATGGATTCTTTTTAGGAAATTCTAAAAACCACCCTTAAACTATAGAAGAGGTTACAAGACGACCCTCTAAGCTTACCAAACTAGGCAATTCAACCATTAAATAAAACAAAATATACAAATCACCTCTAAACTACAAGAACTTATACAGTCAAAATCTCGTGTTACAATTTATCTCAAAAGTTTCAATTCTATAAAGTTTGAAAGCTAGTATATTAATCATGAAAAATTGGTTTCCAGATTGATGGTCAAACGACATGAGCAAAAAATTGAGTTTAATCCTAACGATCCTATAATACTAGAGTTTGAAATTGACAATAGGATTCGAACTCACGACTTTTTATCACAAAAACCTGTTTTTGAAAACTATTTTTTTTGTTTTTGAAATTTATATAAAATTTCAAAATGGTTTTTGAAAAACAAAAAACAAAAAATTGAATTGGTTATCAAACAATCCTGTTTTTGAAAAACTAAAAACAAAAAACGAAATAGTTATCAAACATGCCCTTAGTTTTTTATTTTTGGTTTTCGGTTTTTAAAAAACAAAAAACTAAAACATGTTTGGTAACCATTTTAAGTTTTTAGTTTTTAAAAAGTTAGAAAATTGAAAATACATATTAGAGAGAAAATTTTATGTAGACTAGAAATGATAATGGTATGGGTGCGAGTGAGGATGCTCTCCCCTATTCTCGGGCTGGTGAAAATTTTTAGTTTCCGTCTCCACCTCGTTCTTGGGTCCGAGAGATGTTCTCAAGAAAAATTATGAGTTTTATAATTGTTTTTAATTATTTTTAGAATTTAAGTTAAAGACCAAAAGAGAAAAATTTTGGAAAAAAAAGATATAAATAAAGAGAAAATGACAGTGGAAACAAATTTAGAGATTAAAACAACATTTAAAATATAATTTTCATAGAAAATAAATAAATACAAAGATAAATAAAAGTTAGGAAAATTAAATGGGAAAATAAAATATAATTTTTAGAGGAAAAAATAGATTACGAAGAGAAAGAAAAGTTATAAAATATTAAATTTTTTAGAGGAAAAACTAGGAAAAATGTTAAATTTTTAGAGGGAGAAATGAAATTGGTCTATTAGAAAACAAAAAATACATAAAAATTTGAAGAAAAACAAATAATAATAAATATTTAAAATATGAAAATTTTAGAGGGAGAAAAATAAAGTTTGTAGAAAGAAATTTAAAAATAAACAAAAATAAAGTGAAAAATAATTTTTTTAGAGATAAATATGAAAAAAAAAGTTGAGTATTAATGAGATTTTTGAAAAACAAAAATCTGTTTTTGAAAACTATTTTCTTTGTTTTTCAAATTTACCTAGAATTTCAAAATGGATTTTGAAAAACAAAAAATCGAAAATTGAATAGGTTATCAAATAACCTTATTTTTGAAAAATTAAAAATAAAAAGTCAAAGACCAAAAACGAAATCGGGCTTTTAGATTTAAAAAAAAAATTAGAAAGGAAAAACAAGAAATAGAAACAAGGTGAAACGAATCCTTTATTTAATAAAGAATTAATGATCTTGAACAAAGAAGGGCCAATATCAACCTCCTCTAATCAAGTCGGAGATTCATTGGCACACATAAATTGTTACAATAAAAATAAAGAGGGAGAGCGGACGTGGAGTGGAAGTGAGCCACCTCATTTCCCGCCAAAACTTCCCGCCAAGACAACTCAACCATCTCGATGAGAGTAAAGTGCGATTAGGTCACTGAACTGCAGCGCCCGGCCACACTCCATCTTCTCCCTTCTCTCTCTCCTTCTCTGAAACAATGGCTGGAGAAACTCCCAGCGGCAACTCCGGCAATCCGCCGTCAACGCCCGATTCCCCCACCACCTCCGCCGGTTTCGAAACCGACCAGCTTCCTCATACCAGCCACGCTTCCGACAACTACCCAGATGAGGACGAAGCCGCCGTTGATCCTCGTATCATTCAAGACGAGCCCGACCCCGACGAAGACGAGGACGGAGAGGATCTCTACCACGACAATTTCTTGGAGTCTGTTCTTAGAACTAAAACCCCCCCATTTGTTTTTAATTTCGTCTAAATCTGTTGCACATGGATTACCCATCTTGTGTGTTTTGTTCTTAATTTTCCGACAATGCAGCGATTATCGCCGGATGGACGAGCATGACCAGTACGAGTCCGTGGGCCTCGACGATTCTTTGGAGGACGAGAGGGATTTGGGTCAGATCATGGAGGACAGACGAGCTGCCGAGATAGAATTAGACACCCGCGATGCGCACTCCACTCGCCGGAAACTTCCTCATCTATTACATGATCATGGTAATTTTTGCCGACTCTGTACTTCCTGAATCGCGAACACTAATTATTTCCTCGATTTCAGCATGTCCACTCGCGTATCAAGCAGTACATGTAAAATATGATTGTATGTTACTCAGTTACGCGTGCTTACAATTCTTTTCTCTTGCTTTTTATTCGTGTATTCTTTAATGTGTTTCTTAAGCTAGATATTCCAATTATGACTTTTAGAAATGCTCATGCTCGAGTGTATGGATTATACAATTTATTGATTCTTTAGCTTAATTTTTCCTGTACAAAAGCTTGAGATGCATAGTAATTAATTGAAGTGAACTCACTCTACCGGATGAGTTTTGATATTTAAAACGTCATTGTAAGAAACTTGCTCATATGTTCTAGTGGCACAATAATTCTGGATGGTGTACACCAGAATAGATGTTTTATTATATGGGTTACTTGTGATCATCTCATAATTTATGATCTCTTGAAGATCTCTTGAGTTCTAACCTCCTGAAATAACTTAAAGTTAGAGGCATTTTCTTAATGATGCCTTGCTACTCTTAGCAGCTGAAAATTTATTATCCCATTGATTTATTTGGGGATGGTCAGAACTATATTACATATGGCATGTGACGGTTTTAATGTTCGATGCAGACTCTGAAGATGACAATTACAGGCCTTCTAAAAGATCAAGAGCTGATTTTCGGCCTCCCGCTGCTGCAAGAAGCTATGATGACATCGATGGTATGCAAAGTTCACCTGGTAGATCACAAAGGGAAAACTCGCGAGATGATGTGCCCATGACTGATCATTCTGTTGACGACCAATATGAGGTGGTTAAGGCTATGTCACATCTTTATTTTCTTCATAGTGGCATTCTCGCAACATTATTGTTAGCCATTTCTAGGTCTAACCAGTTAATTTCAATTTTAGGATGAAGATGATGATGAAAATGAAAATGAGATGTATCGTGTTCAAGGGCCACTTAGAGAACATGTTACTATGGATGCTGTTCGGCGCTTTATAGGCAAAAAGTTTAAAAAATTCTTGGAAACATATGTGAATCCAAAGAGTGGAAATGGAGAGCTTGAGTATATGCGACTGATAAATGAGATGGTGTTAGGTGAGCATCTACTTCTGCCATGATTGTACTTGTGAATATCCCTTGGTGGTTTTTAGTATTTGGTTTATTATGTAAAATAATTTTAAAAAAATATTGTTTTCTAAGATGATCTGTTTGAATCATGTTCATGATGCTCTCATTTTTCTAAGACTGGTTGCTTAAAATTTTGGTTTGCAGCCAATAGGTGTAGTCTGGAGATTGATTACAAGCAGTTTATCTTTGTTCATCCAAATATTGCAATCTGGTTGGCTGATGCACCCCAACCCGTCTTAGAAGTTATGGAAGATGTTGCGAAGAAGGTTGTGTTTGAAATACATCCAAACTACAAGAATATCCACCAAAAGATCTATGTTCGTATCAATAACTTGCCAGTCTATGATCAGATTCGAAATATTAGGTATCTGGGAAGATTCATGGTGCTCGATTATAATTTTTTCCTTTCTTATTTTCCTAATCATCCTATTTCCAATTGTAGGCAAATTCATTTAAATACCATGATTCGCATTGGGGGCGTAGTGACCCGACGATCTGGTGTATTCCCCCAGTTGCAGCAGGTGAAGTATGATTGTAATAAATGTGGAACAATATTGGGACCATTTTTCCAGAATTCTTATTCAGAGGTCAAGGTCGGTTCTTGTCCTGAATGCCAATCAAAAGGGCCATTCACTGTAAATGTTGAACAGGTGAATTATTTATTTTAAATCTCTGTTTCTTTTGTTGAGAAGCCACAGGTTGGAGTTCTGTACCAATAGATCTCATTTAATGAATTATTTATTTATCTGCCTCGGCTGCTCCCCCAATGCAAGATGATGGATAAGATGGTTTCTTGTCATGTATTTTTGTTTAGCATTTTTGCAGTAAAGTTGAACCTCAGTCAATGTTAAACAGATTCTTAATCATCGTTCGTTGTTATGCTGCAGACTATATATAGGAATTACCAAAAGCTAACCCTCCAAGAAAGTCCAGGTATTGTGCCAGCTGGTCGGCTTCCAAGGTACAAGGAAGTGATACTATTGAATGATCTTATTGATTGTGCCCGTCCTGGGGAAGAAATCGTAAGTTCCCTGCCCTTAATGTGCTCGAGTCTTTTTCTTTTTTTTTTAACTTTTTTGTAATACTTGCTGATTTTAATGTATGATCTGATTGGCTTCAGGAAGTCACAGGCATTTATACGAACAATTTTGACTTATCATTGAATACAAAGAATGGTTTTCCTGTATTTTCCACTGTCGTTGAAGCAAATCATGTTACCAAGAAGCAAGATCTCTTCTCTGCTTACAAGCTTACCCAGGAAGACAAAGAAGAGATCGAGAAGTTGGCTAAAGACCCAAGAATTGGAGAAAGGGTTAGTTATATTTAGAACGTAATGAATACGTTCCTGTAATGTTAAGATTAAGCATTTTAATTTGGTATGAATGAATAACAGATAATCAAGTCCATTGCACCATCAATCTATGGTCACGAGGACATAAAAACAGCAATTGCCCTCGCAATGTTTGGAGGCCAAGAAAAAAATGTTGAAGGGAAACACCGGTTACGAGGTGATATCAATGTACTTCTTCTAGGTGATCCAGGCACAGCCAAATCTCAATTTCTCAAGTAAGACCTACGTTTTATTAGTTTGGGATTAACTTAACATATGGCATAATCTACAGCTGCTCGAACGTTAAGTTGTATATATTTTTACCAGGTATGTTGAGAAAACTGGGCATAGAGCAGTGTATACCACAGGGAAAGGAGCTTCAGCTGTAGGACTCACAGCAGCGGTGCATAAGGATCCTGTCACAAGGGAGTGGACCCTAGAAGGAGGTGCCCTTGTATTAGCCGATAGAGGAATTTGTCTTATTGACGAGTTTGACAAAATGAATGATCAGGACAGGTAGGGAAAACAAACATCCATTCAACATTCTGAGTTGTACAATTTCATCTAGGCTCCTGCCAGCCTAAAGAGTTTTAGATTTTCAGTGTCTTGGAATTAAAGTTCTCACCTGTGATTAGGGTGAGTATCCATGAAGCAATGGAGCAGCAAAGCATTAGCATATCAAAAGCTGGAATAGTCACTTCTCTTCAGGCCAGATGTTCTGTCATTGCTGCTGCCAATCCCGTGGGAGGCAGGTATGGCAAATACATTTGTGTTTGATTTGTAATTATGGAAGGAAAGAAGATGATCCTACGAATCAATGAATGACCATCAAGTCATAAAAATTCGATCACCTCTGGGATGGGCGAACCATCAACTTCTTGCCAACCCCCCCTCCCAATTTTAATTTTGTGATTCGCATGTCTTTGATTTGTTTTTGTCCAATCACTTTTCCCTCACCAAAATGGTGAAAAAGTGATTACTTATTTTTTACTCATCCTTCACATCTAGTTATTTAGTTATTTTGAAATTACTGCATTGTTTTAATCAACTTGCCTTTTTATAGGTACGACTCCTCAAAAACATTTTCACAAAATGTAGAGTTGACAGATCCTATCATTTCTCGATTTGACATTCTCTGTGTTGTTAAGGTAAATTTTTACAAACTTAATGCTTCTTTCTTCAAATTTAAATAGTTGATTGTAACTAAATGGGAATTTGATAATTTGCAGGATGTGGTAGACCCTGTAACTGACGAGATGCTTGCTAAATTTGTGGTCGATAGTCATTTTAAATCACAGCCAAAGGGTGCTAATATTGATGATAAGTCAATAAATGAGTCTCAGGAGGACAGTCAAGACTCTACAAGGCCACTGGATCCGGAGGTCGTTCTCTTGTACCTAGTCATCCGCTTAGCTGGTCAATCTGTGGACTTCTGCTCTAATATGATTACTTCCTAAATACTGTTCTTCCAGGTGCTCCCCCAGGACCTGCTGAAGAAGTACATAACTTATGCTAAGTTGAACGTTTTCCCAAGGTTGCATGATGCTGATTTGGATAAGTTAACACACGTCTATGCAGAATTACGAAGGGAATCTTCTGTAAGGCTCCATTTTACCTCTTTTTCGTTTGTTGATAGTATCTTTATGAAGAGCCCTTGATTTTGTCAATGGAAATGTGATTATAGCATGGGCAAGGAGTTCCTATTGCAGTTAGGCACATAGAGTCAATGATACGCATGTCTGAAGCACATGCAAGAATGCACCTCAGACAACACGTCACACAAGAAGATGTTGATATGGCAATTCGTGTGTTACTTGATTCTTTCATTTCAACCCAAAAATTTGGGGTGCAGAAAGCTCTGCAAAAGGTATTTGAAGGGCGTCACTGCACTCTCTCTCTGCATGTCCTCTGTAAATGTTGATATGGCTGTTCAATTTTATATACAATAATTAACCAATTGGCTTCCTCGACTCATATTTTACACAAAGATATGCCATGCCTGAATAATAATGCTTACATTCTACTTGGATATTCAAATTATACTCGATAAGATAACCCAATATTATTTCTTGATTATTCTTTATTGGATTATGAATTCCCTGTGGTTCTGATGCGGAGTATTGGCTTCAGAAATTTGAAGACCTAAATTGTTGCTAGTGCTAATATTCCGGATAATTTTATGTAATATTACTGATTAAGATAACTTTTTGTAATTCTTAATGCTGTTTTTTTTTTTGGTTAAAACTAGCTAATTTCGGTACTCAAATTTTAAGATCAATGATGTGGCTGCCAATATGTTTTATGAAAGTTAGGGTAAAATAGCTTTCTGTTATTCTCATTGCTTCTATTCTTTCAACATGGCCAAATCAAGGGTAAAGCGAGAGTTCCCATGCCCCTCCTATGCTCGTAATTGAACCATCAACTATGTTGTACCCGATTTTTATTCGGTATGTTATATTGAAGACCTTTTGGTATCTTGCAGAGCTTTAGAAAGTATATGACTTACAAGAAGGATTTTAACGAATTGCTACTATATCTACTCCGGGATCTTGTGAAGAATGCACTTTACTTTGAGGAAATTGTTAGTGGATCCTCATCTGGGATTACAGACATCAATGTGAAATTGGAAGACCTTCAGAGCAAAGTAATTATATCATTCATTCTTTTCTATATTTTAGGTAGATAAATCTGGAACTTACACATTTGATATTGATACAGGCACAGGAACATGAAATTTATGATCTGAAACCCTTCTTCACCAGCTCTCATTTTGCAAGTGCTAATTTTGTGCTGGATGAAGAGCATGGAGTAATCAGGCATCGCCTTGCCACAGGATGAAGGATGAAGATTGAAAATGGTATAGGAAATAGGTGAGTTATCTTACTGAAGTAATGAGATTTGTAAAGGATTTAAACGTTATGGGTAGGAACAGGAAGTTGCGTTACCTGGGATCCAAAGGACTAGCCTTTTGTATGTCTTCGAACATTTTGTTTACTGTTTTGGTATCTGAATTTAATCAGATTGAGAACGAAGTTGAAGAACTTCCCTTCTATAGTGTATGATCTTAGGCAATCTCTTTCTTTTCCCAACTTTGGCTGCCTTCATTACTATTTTAAAATGCCTACAAATTCTCATATATTAGCTGGCTGTATTTTCAAAACTTGAAATGTCAAAATTATTAATGACAAACTAAGTTATTGGTCATTTAGAGCCCTTTTTAAGTGTTAAATTTCCCTATTTTAAAGTAGGAGCAAAACATAATAGTGTTTCACTAATCTTACTTTCTATTTATGTGTTTCATTTCTCGTCGCGAATTTATAGAAAACACAAATCTAAAGATGGACGAACTGAGTCGAGAGAAATTATCTCTTTCGAAACTTGGCCATTATTCATTACCTGCTGAGAGTATAATATACATTTAAACCAAATAAAAAGTGGCATTAACCTCTAATCACGATCATAGATGGGGCAGTTAATAACTACCCATAGAAAACATAAAAGAAATAATAAAATAAAAATATTCTAAACGATTTCGCCTCATTAAGGGAAACAAAACAGAAAAACTATGTTGTTTAATGTGACGTCTTAACATCCCCTCAAACGAGATGGTGACTGAGATTGTGCCCTTAAATCTCTGAACCTTGTTTCTGTAAGAGGTTTAGTGAGGCCATCAATAGGCTAATAAACAAAGGGAACATATCTAACATCGAGCTGCTTCGGGACTTTATCTCTGAAAACGTGAACATCAAGTTCTACATGTTTATTAGGGGAATGAAATACTGAATTGGCTGCAAGAGACAACGCACTAATATTATCACACCATACTATAGGAGTCTCAGAGAGGAGAGCTTGAATCCAATTGATTTGAACATTAGTATGAGCAAGTGAACGATATTCTGATTCAGTGCTTGAACATGCTACGACACGGTACTTTTTAGGACCATGAATGAGATCATTACCAAGAAAAATAGAGTGAGCTGCGATTAATTTTCTGTCATCCACATTGCAAGCTCAATCTGCATCTAGAAAGGCAACAATCTGAAGAGAATTTGATTTATGAATAAATAAGCCATGAAATTAAGTTCCTTTCAAACAACTCATGACCTCTTTAATGCTTGCCAATGAACAATAAAGTGGGCTTGGCTTAATTTATTCACAATGTAAGAAATCTGATCTACTGCCTTTAATAGTTGGTTGCCCTGTACATTTTCTTTTTTATTTCACTGTTTTATGTTGGGTTTAAGCTAAACACATTGACGGGTTATAGACTTTTGCTTGTAACATTGATTTCTAGTTTATGAAGTTGTTTTGCTTGATTAAAGTCTGTGTTCATTTTCTAAAAGTTCCAGATGACTGGTCACCATACTTGAACTAGCTCTTTATTAGCCTTCAGAGTATTGTAATAGGGTGAGGATGACTTTAATTTGTATTAGATCCATCTTTTAGGATAGAGTGTGAGTACTTAGGGATAATACACGCCTAATATAGCTATAAACTGTT
Organism: Momordica charantia; assembly: GCF_001995035.1. The sequence goes on along the minus strand of NW_019104834.1, from coordinate 88,898 downwards.
CTGATATTCCGTTAATTCAAACGAGAGTTTGGTTAATGTAAAATTTATGTAGTCGAAAAGATACCAAGTTTATTTGGTTAGTAGCTCAAACAACTTCATATATATATATATATATATTTTTTTTTTTTTTTTCCTTCTCAGTACAACATGCGGGGATGAGGGATCAAGCTCACAACCTCTTGGTTGGAGATATATATCAATTATCACTGAACTATGTTTGTTTTTTACAGTTAAAATAACTTTATTACTAGAGTATCTATTAATAACAACGTAGCAAAATGGACATAACCGCACACTTTTTACCTCTGGTTGATAAACTTTCTTTAAACTACTCTTTATTCCTGTTATTAAGCACTTTTATGTCATTTTAGTTGCTTAGTTATTAAATCACAGTATACTAAATTGGTTACCCACTATTTGAGTAAAAATTGGAGCATTTTAGTTACTAAATCCCTAAGATCTTTTTATGCTTGCTATACAATTACTGTACATTACACGAGGGTTATTAAATCATGAACAACATATCTTTGTCAACTAACGATTAAAATATTTTTAGCAACCATTTAGAACAATTTTATAAACTTTATAGACCAGACGTGGTTTTTTAAAAACTTTACGGACCAAATAAATTCTTACTCCAAACTTCTGGGACCAAAATTTGCCTTTTCTTTTATAATTTAAAAATACTACTTTAGAAAATACATACAAATATTTAAAAAATTGCAGCTTCGCTTCAAAATTTTCCACAAATCATATCATCATTTGAAAATTGAAATCATATTTACATGTGTCATATGAAAATTTAAGATGGTGCGTGTTTTTGGGAAATTTGAATATATGACCCACCCATAATGAAATTGGAGTTATGATCCCTTTTGAAAAAACTTAATTTGTCAACCCAGCCACCCTTACTTATGACCGCTTTTAAAATTTGTAGAAGTGAAATTACTCTATTACCCTCATGTTTCAAATTCCACATCTTCCCATTCTCATTTTCGGACCCTTCCTCTCCCTACATTCCCAAAATAAAACCCTAAACCTATATACTCGAACCATTTGTCTCCCTCCGTTCACTCCCTATTCTCGGACTCTTCGTCTCATCCATCCACAGTGAACATTCTATTTCATCTATTCCAACGTTTTGCATCCACCATCACCAACCAACATCATCGTTGTCTTGGATCTCGAAGGAATCAAGGTTATTGGCTCGTATCTTCAAAAATATTCGTTACTTAGTGTTAGGTTTCCATTTTCGGCACTATCTGAAGCAGCCAATTTGTTTTACGGTAGATTGTAGGGCTCCAGATATCGAAAATAGAATAATCGTTTTCCAAATTCGATCCCGGACTCAATCCCAGATTCAATCCCGTATTCAATCCCAGACTCAATCTCGGACTCAATCCAGCAAATCGAATAAAACTACGTGAGATAAGAAAAGAGTTAACAAAAAAAAAACAAAATAAAATAAAAATTTTACTTCATCCCGGACTGTCCTGGACCAATCTTGGTCCGGGATTAGTCGAGGAAGTGTCTCGGACCAATCTTGGTTAGAGATCAGTCCGGGATGTGTCTCGGATCATGTCCCGAACCAAATTGCACCGAGATTGAATAATGAGATTGATGCAGGATAAAATTATTCAATCTCAGTGCAATATAACTTCAATCCCGAATCGAGTATTGATACAAGACAACGATCTGAACCACTTTTTTTTTTCCAAGAATTTCATTATAGCAAAATATATTGATGGAGAAATATTTCAAATAATTTTAACAAATTTAAAGTAAAAATTTTGAAAGTGTAACATACCTAACTTTTCAAAAGTGAAAATGTGGAGACAATGATTTTGGATAGTGTGTAGATAATATGATCAAACACGTGGACAATAATATTTGTTTGAGAGGATTTAAAAAATAAAAATTTGTTTGTTTTAGAGTTCAAACCATATGAAACATGAGTTTAGGTGAAAATTTAATGTATCATAAATATATATTTATTAACCCAAGAGGGTAAATTCGTCTTTTTACAAAGATAAAAATTTGAAGAAGTTAAACATAAGGGGAGGTGAGGTCACAAGTTAGGTTTTTTCAAAAAAGGGTAATAAATCCAAAATCAATTATGGTAGGGGTCATATATTCAAATTTCCCCGTGTTTTCCTATCATTTTTTTCATGCCTCTGTGTCTATAGGAATGGGAACAACAGCAGATTGATGCTTCTTCGGAACAATAGCGGGTCAATATTTGGAGGTGGAAGACAAGTCACGAACAAACCCCACCCACGCCTTGTATGACAAAGAGTTGTCTTAAGGTTACTCCACCATACAAGATATTCCGCTTCCATGATACTATATTAAGAACAAGAGGGGTGACGACCAAACTCATCCACAAGCAAACGTGGGTGAGTCAAGTAGTAATGATCTGCAGAACTTGCTCAACTATAAGAAGAACGTCAATGCGAACCTAAGGCTAACAGATCTACGCAGTCTTCTAAACGACTAGTGGAAATCCCAAAACGCGGCGTCCGGTGTCAAGATAATCGCAACACCAACAATACCTGAAAATCCCCTGGTGTACCCTGAAGGTAATGAGATAGCACGCAATCCCAAAGAATCCCTTTGTGAATCTAGTAGTCCTTTTACGGACAACATCATGACTATGGAAATACCCCCAAAGTTTAAATGGCCAACCATGTAGCAATATGATGGCAGTAAAGATCCATTAGATCATGTCGTTACATTCAACACATGGATAGATTTGCAGGAGGCTCGAGATGAAATTAAGTGCCAGGCTTAACAGCGGTTAGGACCCAATCGGTCGAGTTAAAGAAGCTACTTCCAAAGTTAAGCTACTCTTCACCTCATGAAAATGACGGTTTGATCCACCAAACTCGAAAGTGGGGGCCACTGTTGGGGGTGAGTAGACCAGAAGAGCTCAATTCACCTTAACGTTTTTCCTTGAGGATGCGCTCAACTCCTCTTAAGGTCGTTCATTGGAAATACACTCAAAACCTCTTGACATCTTCCCTTAAGGATGCGTTAGGCAGTGCTCCGCACAGGTCCACCGCCCCTTTTCATACAAGGGAGCGCAACCCTCGCG